>JADBJO010032234.1:7500-15902 GCA_016801955.1 Conus betulinus | reverse complement strand
CATTTGCACACAGTTTGACATGTTATTTTTGTGTTAATGTTGTTTGCTACCCCCACCCCACCACCCCCTCTATCTCGGCCCTCCCTGACCTTTCTCTCCTCTAACATAATGCATACACTGATCACTTGACGTTCTGTGTTGTTCTGATCCTCTGTTAACAAAACTGGTGTCTGTTACCCTCCCCCCCCCCCCCCCCCTTCGTTTCTCCTCCCTCCCCCCCTCCTCTGCCATCCATCCACCCACCCATCCACCCCCTCACCCTATCCCAAACACGCACAGATAATCAACGTCGATATGTGAGAGAGGACATGTTTGCATGGAACTGTTCGATCAAGATTTCTTGACTGGCGCCAGCCCGTTGTGCTGGTTGTTGTTGTTGTTGTTTCACTTTGATCTAAAGGAAATCTTTAGTTCTGGTGTACTGATCTACGGCCAATCATTTATCTTCTCTGTCGTGCTTTGGTACGATTGAGTAGGAAAACGAAAACAAACAAACAAAACAAAAAGAAGAAACACAACAAAAATCTTCAATGAAACATATAAGCAATAGCATATCAAAACATATACCTAAACGGATAAATACGTCTTTAAAGGTGCGCGCGCTTGCTTGTGTGTGTGTGTGTGTGTGTGTGTGTGTGTGTGTGTGTGTGTGTGTGTGTGTGTGTGTGTGTGTGTGTGTGTGTGTGTGTGTGTGTGTGTGTGTGTGTGTGTGTGTGTGTGTGTGTGTGTGTGTGTGTGTGTGTGTGTGTGTGTGTGTGTGTGTGTGTGCGCGCGCGGTCTCTCCCGTCTTTGTGTGTATGTATGTGTGTCTGTGTGTTCATATTCGTCCGATTACGTATATGTTTTCATACGTCATCGCCTATACGTATCTATTTGTCTTTCGTATTATGTCACAAGTCCTGAAGATGAGCGAAACGTTGAAGATATTGTTTTTGTTTTGTTGAATTGTTTTTGTTGTGACTGGCGACAGCCTGTTGTAGTGTGTTCTCTGTGTTTTAGTTTTTGGTCAAGAAGAAGGAACTTGGTATCGGTGTGTGTGTGTGTGTGTGTGTGTGTGTGTGTGTGTGTGTGTGTGTGTGTGTGTGTGTGTGTGTGTGTGCGCGCGCGCGCACACACACTTGTCTGCGCGTGGTCTGTCGCGTGTTTGTGTGTATGTATGTGTGTCTGTGTGTTCATATTCGTCCGATTACGTATATGTTTTCATACGTTATCGCATATATGTATTTATTTGTCTTTTGTTTTATGTCACAAGTCCTGAAGATGAGCCAAACGTTGAAGATTTTTGTTTTGTGTGTTGTTGAATTGTTCTTGTGTTTTAGTTTTGGTCAAGAGGAAAGAACTTGGTATCGATGTGTGTGTGTGTGTGTGTGTGTGTGTGTGTGTGTGTGTGTGTGTGTGTGTGTCATTTTACTTTTTACTTATAAATGTAAAACGTCTCCCTGTTCATTTTCCTTTAAGATTTTTATGTCATCGAGATGGTATTTGTATCGTTGTCGTTTCTCTTTAATTTATTACGTTTTTTTTTTTTTTTTTTTTTTAATGTCAGTACAACAATGTTAATCTGACAGTAAATGGTTCCAGTCAGTCAGTGTGTGTGTGTGTGTGCGTACGTTTTGTTTGTGTAGGATGACGCAGCCTGTCAAGTGCGAAACTCTTGAGCAACAGAACTGTTCCAGCCCACTGAGGAAAAGGGAGGTGGTCCTGAAAAGGGACCTGAAATTGAAAATGGAAGCCGGTGTGGAGCAAGGAAGACAGGCTGCTTAAGCCTTGCCACCTGGGGCCTTGGTCTGCGACTTCTTGGGCAGGAGCACCGCCTGGATGTTGGGCAGCACACCACCCCCTGTGCGATGGTGACGCCTGACAGGAGTTTGTTCAGCTCCTCGTCGTTACGGATGGCCAACTGCAGGTGACGGGGGATGATCCTGGTCTTTTTGTTGTTGTCGCGTGCAGCGTTTCCTGCCAGCTCCAGCACTTCGGCGGCCAGATACTCGAGCACAGCGGCCAGGTAGACGGGAGCTCCGGCACCTACACGCGCTCGGCATAGTTGCCCTTGCGCAGGAGACGATGGATACGACCCACGGGGAACTGAAGTCCGGCTCGGGAAGAACGGGACTTGCTCTTTCCCTTGACTTTTCCTCCTTTGCCGCGACCAGACATGATGACGATGACGACGGGTACAGAACGTGTTCTACGTAGCAAAGTGTGTTGGGCGCTTTCAGCAAGCGAGTGTGGGCCGGTTACGGACGCGCATGTGAATAGAGCCTCGCTGACGGCCCTGCCTTGTGCGACAGGAAAACCAACGGCGTTCACGCCGTGAGGCGCGCAGCCGCCGAGCGAACTCAGCCACTATAAATTCCCAGCCCGGGGTCGGCGGCGGCGTCACTCGCAGACTCGCGGCAGTCTGTTCACTCGCAGGGCGATGAAAGCGAGAGCGATGCACGCAGTGTGTGTGGGACGCTGCTGAAATAATCAAAACTGGAGAGGACTACGGAAACCCGTGCTTCAAGGAGACTAGAGACAACAGAGCTACAGCACCACCATCAAAGGAGGAGGACTGTGCTGTAGAAGGGGACACCATCACCATAGACCTCGGAGGAGCAGCAACACAAAACCAGAGGAGACCAAGGACCAGCACCACCAGAGGAGGCTGGGCCCCAGAGGAGCTGCACCAAAGAGGGGCAGATAAGTACACAACACACTGGGAAATCTTTCCCACCCCTCTTCTTCTCTCTCATCCTCTCCCTCTCTCTCTCTCTCTCTCTCTCTCTCTCTCTCTTCCACTCTCTCTCTCTCTTTTTTTTTTTTTTTTTTTTTTTTTTTTTTTTTTTTTTTTTTTTTTTTTTTTAAATTTAAGCTGCGAGTGAAACTACCCTACGCGGAAAGCACAGATTTGGCTGTGTAACGAACGCGGTTCCGAAATTGTGGAAGAATTGCAACAAAACAGGATCACTTTTTCTCGGAGAAAGCAGGACTGCCCTGTACTGGGCTACTCTGCATAAAAATGGACGTGCTCCCGGACTCTTTAGAAAGCCTGAAAGAAAAAGGACGCTCAGTGATGCATCCTCTAGCTCCCTAGTGACAATATTCTCTGACGACGAAGTAAAGGCCGACAGTGGTCCTAAACGGACCAGAAGAGACTGTCCTACCCCAAATGAAGAGGACAATACATGCAAGAGGGAGAATCGGCTCCCCATAAGGAAGACAATGACGCAAACGGGGAAGAATCGCCTTCCCATGATGAAGACAATGACATACATAGGGAAGAACCACCTCCCGATGTCCAAGATAGTCAGCCTGAAACGGATGGCTATACCCTGGTAAAGAGAAAAAAGAGGAAAAATGCGCTCCCTCAAAAGGCAGTACACAATTCAGGGGCACCCCAACTAAATCCAATCCACCACGAACGCCCTGTGGTGGAGGATTTGAAAAAGGGGAAACCCCTCCGAAAAATAAGTTTCCACATGTGGGAACACTTGAAAAAACTGGTGGGACCTGTCGGCACCATCAGGAAAAGCAAACATGGAGACAAATGGGTTGTGGGCTGCATCAGCGACCTACAACAAAGAAAATTAAGTCAAATCAAAGAAATAGAGGGAATAGCAGTACACACTGCTCCATCCCCACCCCTACAGTAGATGGATGGAGTGGTGAAGGGAATCCCCCCTCAATATCAGCAAAGAAGCTTTCCTACGAGCCATAGGAGGTGCAGTGGACGCACATGGCGAGGCCGTCCAGTGCAAAGTCCGGGCGGCCACGCGAATGAAGCGATATGACGGGACGGAACTGAATAAATTCCACGTCAAATTCGAACTGCGACAACTACCGCCCCTAATTATTCTGGGGAAACAAGAGTACCCAGTAGTCCCCTTCCTTAGGAGACCCATCCAGTGCTATGCATGCCACAGATTTGGACATGTGCATAAGCACTGCACCCGCGGAAAAACTTGCCCAACCTGTGGGCAAAAAGGACACAATGGTGCGTCCTGCACAGCTGTTACACTCCGCTGCGTAAACTGCAAAGGAGAACACTCGGCCAAAAGTGTCAAATGTCCCTCGAAAGAACAGTGGCTAAGGGCCAACAGGATCCGGGCTGAAGCATACGTGCCGATGGCACATGCCCACCGGGCAGCAAAGCTCGAGATGGCCCGAGAGACTGACCCCCCAAAACATGAACAGCCTGTAATTTCTAAGACCAGGCTGGAGGAAAGAAGGGATCAGCTATGCTGCAGCCACCGCAAAGGGTTCCACATAGCTGCAGCCATTGCAAAGGGTTCCAACACCCATAAAACCCTAGCAAAAGCAACCAACGTGAAGCTCAATGACAATCATGTACCACAAGCTGCCAAAGGACAGGCATCCTGCAACGAGAATGAAAATACCAACCAAATGACACAGGAGAAAATCCAAAGGTGCGACACTGAAAGAGTAAAGGTTCTGGAAGAAGAGAACCGAAAACTCCGCCAGGAGAATGCCGGATTTAGAAGGAGACTGGAGGCACTGGAACAAAAGATGGAGACGAGGCAGCAGCGTCGCTGACCTGATGAAGCTGCTGGTAAAGGTAGTGGCCCTGTTCAGTGGAGACCAAGTGCAGGCTGTGCGGGGCCTTCTGACCACCCTGACACATCGCCAACCATGGCAGTCCCTCCCTCCCAACAGTAAAAAAGACACGAGAGGCCTGAAGCAAAAACTGTCCATCCTGCAATGGAATTGCAGGTCCATCAGTGGGAAGGTCCCCTTCCCTCACTGACTACCTGCGAAACCAACCCAGCGTGGACGTGCTGATGCTACAGTCTCTCAACGTCAAACGTAATGCCCTCCCATTCCTAGAGGGATTCTACTATCCCCCTGTTGCACGACAGGAAGGAGAGCGAATTATGGTTGCCACATATGTCAGCAAGAAACTGACATACACCGACCTCGATGTATCCACAGGCCAAGTTAAAAGTCGACTCTCAACCTGTGCCATCAGCATCCCCACGAAGGGAAACAGAAAAACCAACCTGGTCAACGTCTACTACCCTGGTGGAAGCAGCACTGAGGAAGATGTAGCCTGGCTCAAAAAGCCTAGACACAAACTCCTGCAGCTGGGTTGTGGCTGGCGACTTCAATGTCAGCCACAGACTATGGGATGCTGGACAGACCCAGAATACTGGAGCCCATCTAGCAAACATAGTCACTGACTCGAACCTGACACTATTAAACGATGGCAGAATTACCCGAATTGGACATAAAAGACAAAGGAGTTCCGCCATCGACCCTTTCAATGACTTCTTCTGACCTCTACTTAGATGCAAAGTGGGACCTGGGCCATGATCATCTGCAATCGGACCACCTACCATTACACATTGCGCTTGGAAGTGTGGACCCAATGCCAGCAGACATGGATATGAGCCCAAAGTTTCAACTCGACAAGGCCAACTGGGAACTATTCGCAACCCGCCTAGACACTGAATGCGAAACGACAAACCCTGTAAGCCCAGATATTGACACATATTATGACAACATCAGAGGCATGATCCTTAGAGCAGCCGACACTGCTATTCCCCTGAAAGCACCAAAACCAGGAGGAAAGCACAAATTCACATGCGACTGGTGGAATGAAGAGTGTGACAAGGCCACCGCGGGCAAAAGACACGCCCTACGTAAATTCCAAGCAGTCAACTCAGAAGAAAACAGAGAAGCCCTTGAAAAAGCAACCCACCACTGCCAGGAAGTCACAGACAAATGTCCGCCGAGAACACTGGGAACGCTTCTGCAGAGAAGAAATAAAAGAACCGACAGATAGCTCAAAACTGGAGGAAAATCAGGAAATTTAGAAGACGCACGCGCCGACCCTGAAAGACCCCTTCTAGTCAATGGCCAGCAAACCCAAAATGTCCAGGAAAAGGCAGATGTTCTTGCTGAAACCTTCGCCAAAGTGAGTCAGAAAGATCACCTCCCAGTGGAGATGATCAATGCCAGACACCAGGCTGAAGCTAACTTCACAAAACCTGTTATGGAAGACAACTCAGCCCCCTACAATGGAGACCTGACCATAGGCGAACTGAAGATGGCAATTAGTAGCCTAGGGTCAGCCAGCAAGGCTTCTGGCTCTGACCCTATATCCTACCACATGATTTGCCGACTCACAGAATCCATGACTAAGGTACTCCACATGTTCTACCAAACATGTTGGGTATCTGGCACGATTCCAAAAGCCTGGAAGGAAGCCCTGGTGGTAGCCATCCCCAAAGATGGCAAACCACCAGAACTCCCCACAAGCTACCGGCCGATAGCTCTAACTCCACACCTTGGTAAAGTGTATGAAAAACTGATCAAACACAGACTTGAGTTCCACCTAGAAAAACATGGCTTGCTACCTGTATGCCAGGCTGGATTCCGCAAAGGTAGGAACTGCATGGAACACGTCGTGCAACTCCTCGAAAATGTCAAGAAGAACATAAGACAACGCTACCCAAAGGTAACAGTTGCCGCCTTCTTCGACATCAAGAAAGCCTTTGACACGGTGTGGCACGCAAAACTACTAAACAAAATGCACCTACTGGGCATCACAGGCCGCCTATACAAATTTGTGGAAGCATTCTTGCACTCCAGACAAATGGCAGTCAAGGTAGGATCAGCCAAATCGGAACCCCACCCTTGACATGGGAGTACCACAAGGGAGTGTCATCGCTCCCATCCCTCTTCAACATCATGCTTCACGACATCACAGGGGAAATAGACCAAAACATCAAACGTGAAGTGAAGTATCACTCTTCGCTGACGATCTGGCGATATGGGTCGATCACATACCACGTCAACAAAAAAAGTCTATGAGCAACCTCCAAATCGCTATAGACACTATCCACACGTATATGCGAAAAAACGGATTTGAACTCTCTGCAGAAAAGACGGTCCTCATGGTTTTTTGCCAGAAAACAAAGGACCGAGAAGGGTACTCGATACAAATTGTGGGCACAAAATAAAACCAAGTAAAGAAGTCAAATTTCTGGGTGTTACTATCACCCAGGACTTGACCTGGGGTGCTCACATCCAAAAACTGGTAAACAAGGCCATGCGTGCAGTTGGAACAATCAAAACCCTTTCAAGAGAGAGCTGGACAACTCCAAAAAGCCTTATACACCTGACAGGAGCTCTGGTCCGCCCCAGACTGACCTATGGACACGAAGTCTTTTTCACCACCTCTGAAAGTCAGTGGGTAAAGCTACAGCGCATCGAGCTAGCAGCCCTCAAGCAAGCCATGGGACTCCCCCAAAGTGCTGTCAACGACTTGGTCTACCAAGAAGCAGGTTGGTTACCCCTAAGAGACGAATGCCGCCGCCGGTGTGCCAACTTCGAAATTCGCGCCTCGATGGTACCAAACACAGTCAAAGCAGTACTCAATGCGGACGCTACTCCCGGTGACATGGCAAAGGAGCGCCATCTAGCCAGGAAAAAAACCCAGGTGTACCAAAAGACCAGGCCACTAAACTCGCAGACAGCCAACATCTGGGAAAAAAGCCAAGTAAGACCAAACCAGGCAGTCCCCTCACCACCTATGCCCTACCCTCCTTGGGAGATGGAGAGACCACAGATCTTAACATCCTACGGAAAAGGTGCCACAAAACAAACAGACCCACTGCGTCTTGCCAGCATAGCAAAGACCCAACTGTATGAACGCTTCAGCCACTACCTCCATATCTACACAGACGGTTCTGTCCTAGAAAATGGAGAGGCAGGATGCGCCTTTGTGATCCCAAACCTGGGGATCTCAAAGCAATATCACCTAAACAAGGGGGTAAGTATCTTCACTGCTGAATTGCATGCCATCCTTATGGCATGCACAACAGTGAATGACATGCCCCAGCCACCAAGAGCAGTCGCCATCCTATCTGATTCTAAGTCCTCATTGCAGGCACTAGCAGATGGAGGAAGGAAAAACAGGAAAGAAATCCAAACTGAAATCCTTTTCTTAGCCCATCAAATCATATGCAAGGGTACAGAACTGACACTCATGTGGCTTCCTTCCCACACAGGCATACGGGGCAATGAAATGGCCGACCAAGCAGCCAAGGCAGCTATAGAGAAAGGCACACCCACCAACCTCGGACTATCAATGACCGAAGTCATAAACCATGCTCGAGCAGCTGTTTACAGAGAACGAGAGAAAACACTCAAAGACCGATGTGAGACAAGGGGATGGCTATACCTCCCCTATATGCAGAAAGGGGAAACTAGACCAGAAACTCCCCAGAAAACACCTCCAACTAATGAGGAGGCTACGCACAGGGTGCCGCAGGGGTTTTCTCATGGGCACCAAATGTGCATGTGTGGCAGTATTGTATCACTCCAACATGCCTCAGTGGGTGCCCAACCCTAGCGGCTACCCTGGCGCCACTATGGGTGTTCAGGGCCACCCATGA
>JADBJO010032233.1:10000-15904 GCA_016801955.1 Conus betulinus | reverse complement strand
CCGATAACCCCATCGTTATCCGTCCACTTTACATAAGATATTTCACTCTCTAGAGCCACTTTCTTGAACCCCTAAACCGAGATAAAGATAACTCTCTTTGCAAGGGAAAGATAGGCGTTTCTCTTCTCTGATTCGTTTTTTTTTTTTTTTTTCTAACAGGTCTATGTTTCCTACGGAGGTGAGAGCCTATACTACATGTTGTCGTCTTTAGATCTCGTGGTGAAGCCTGTTTTGGGTCTTTTGCTTGTATTGATCCTGTCACTGACTCAAAAAAGGTTTTAACACTTCAGATGATACAACATAATGTATATGGCAATAAAGCGTGAACACCAATCTGTGAGTATGTACGAGGTCTGTGCAGAAGTTTACATTCGAGTATCTAACTGATAATTAGGAATATATGGTGTGTGTGTGTGTGTGTGTGTGTGTGTGTGTGTGTGTGTGTGTGTGTGTGTGTGTGTGTGTGTGTGTGTGTGTGTGTGTGGTGTGTGCGCATGCATCACATGTGTGTGTGTGTGTGTGTGTGTGTGTGTGTGTGTGTGTGTGTGTGTGTGTGTGTGCTTGCGCGCGCGCGCATGTGCATGTGTGTGTGCACGCGCGTGCACGTGAGTTTGTGTGGGTGTGTGCGTGCATGTGTGCATGCGTGCTTGTATGTGTGTGTGCTTGTGTGTGTGCATGCGTGCGTGTGTGTGTGTGTGTGTGTGTGTGTGTGTGTGTGTGTGTGTGTGTGTGTGTGGTGTTGTGTTGTGTGGTGTGTGTGTGCTGTGTTGTGTTGTTTTTAACGCTGATTGTGCACAGTGTCATCTGGTACAGTTTTGACCCCAGCCAGTCGTGCAATGAGGAGAAAAGTGCTGTACACTGTAAGCCATAAATCTGTTCGTCATCCATGTTTTCATTCTAGACATTTTTTTTGTGTGCATAGATCCAATATTTACAGGGTCTATGTTAAGCTTCTCTTTTATGACTGTTACTGAGGATCGTATTCAACGTTCCTCATACACGGTGTGAAATCAGAATGACTTTAATATTCAAGGTTAGGGCCGTATCTTACATCGACTTTCCCCCCAGTAAAGCTGTAGCAGTATTACTCGCCGACTCGCCCGCTCTAATTCTTGACCTCAGCTTTAAACTGACGTCATCACTGGGGAATTCTAGACGAATATAATGCATGGTAAATCATGGATTAAGACGGAGACGTAGACTTCGTTTGAACTATATCATGTGGTCTTAAAATCAAAACATACGATCCAAATTAACACACAAAACAAAAACAAAAACAAAAACAACAAAAAAAGGGGAGGGGGGGGGGGGGGGGGCAATTGCTACGAATGTGATTCGAATACGCATCGTTTCAGAATGGAGCGACTGATGGCGGGCGAGAGAAAGAGAAAAGAAGCAAAATTTAGAAAGAGTGGGGGTTAGTTGCCGCCAAGGACATTAACTAGCAAAGCACAGGACAAGACCACGATGCATTTCGACCTCTTGGGTCTTCTTTTCAAGCAAAAAAAAAAAAAAGATCACATTTAACATTTAGGACAGTACAAACAAAGAACGAAGAGCGACTTATCTGACGTCCATGTGGTGTGCTGTGAAGAATGGCCGACAGAAGGAAATGACAGAGGGGATTATGGGAGAGGAAAAAGGAGGGAGGGGGGGGGGGGGGGGGGGGAGGGGAGTGGAGGGAGGGGAGGAGTGAGGCGAGATGGGGGTGTGTGGTTAGTTTAGTGGGGTGGGGTGGTATATGTGACAGTTGTGGTTAAGATGGATTGGCTGGTTACGGCCTTACTGGATCCAGTGCCTCAAGAGAGAACCTGTCTTGATTTTTTTTTTTTTTTCTTTTTTTCTTTTTGTTTTTTGTGGTATGCTTAACGATGAGAATGAGGGTGACGAAGATAATGCTACAGATTTTCATTCCAGTCTGAGTCCGCATGACAGGGCTGTACCGTGCCCGTGCTATCATGATAATTATCCCTGCGTCAACCAGGCCCGAGAGATACAGACACCTGCAGTGTTGGTCAGGAAATGTGAGTAACATTCTCAATGACGCATCCATCAATTAGTGGATGAAACTCGACTGTGTGGTGCCAGTCTTCCCAGCTGAGCTCGTAGCAAACTCAACTCTGAACCGGTATGAGCCGTCGGGGGCAGAAAAAAATCCCACATGGCTCTGGAGGGGAGTCGGGGAGTCTGCATCGCTAGCCACTTCGCCATTGAGGCTGGTGAAAATCGTTTTGATTCGTAATACAGAGAGAGAGAGAGAGAGAGAGAGAGAGAGAGAGAGAGGGCATCATGAAACCAAAGATAGTGCAGTGTCTCTTGACACTTGCTCCCTCACTCTCATGCTCCCGTTACGGTTTGACCATCCCGATAAGAAAAGCGACAGACGAGTAATAAGACAGGAGCAGTGTTCACTTGGGATTGTTTGCGCAGTGCTTGAACGCAGCCTGTTTGGCCCCCTGTCTCAAGTATATCTGAATACCGTAGCTTTGGCCCCCCTGTCTCAAGTATATCTGAATACCGTCTATTCCAGTACATATTTTTGCTGAGAGCATGAATACTGGCAAAAATATGGATCGGAGTACTGACATTGCTGATGTGTGATGGAAGCTTCTTTGGGTCCTGTAGCTTCCATGAACACTTGGTCATACAACTTGCGCTGAAAGTGGTGGTACAGTGTCAAATTTGATGTGCGCTTTGGTGTCTATTATGTCATAAAAGACTTTAAAGTATTTTAACAATGTTAAAAGAAATGTTCAGTATAAAAATTTGCCTATAAAAGACTTTAAAGTATTTTTTTTTGCAATGATTAAAGAAATGTTCAGTATAGAATTTGCCTACGTGGAAAACGGTAAGCTTACAATTTGTTATGCTGGTGATGACCTAGTTTATCGAGCAGTATGTAAATTACGAACAAGTATTATACTCTTACTCCCATGCTGAAATATTTCCAGGCCCATAACTCCAAACGAAGGCTGCTTACGCCACACGAATCGCCAGGCAGAAATGACAACACAGAGCACACAGACCCCCACAGACCCCCACCCCCCCCCCCCACCCCCCCACCCCCTGCAGTATGTAGCTGGGTGTACCCCCCACCCCACCCCCCCCCCTCTGAATCTAGTTCCCCCACCCCCCACCAAGAGCAATATATCAGGGATTGAATTCTTTTCTTCTTTCCTACTAAACGCTTGTGGGCAACTGATGGCGTTAAGTCTCTGTCAGTTAGAAACAAACAAAACCAGTGTGTGTGTGTGTGTGTGTGTGTGTGTGTGTGTGTGTGTGTGTGTGTGTGTGTGTGTGTTGCTTATTTTCATAGCGCCCTTAATTACATCTTACGCCGTTCGCATTGTCTCTTATTCAAGAATTCTCATTGGCTTTTAATCAGTTATGTGACATATTGAAGCAGATTTGTTTCTTTTTAATTCATGCTACTGTTTTCCAGTACATCTGACACAGACCTATGTGCAGTCCCCAATCAGAGTCGGGAGATAAGCGATCGATTTCTGCGCTTTAGATTTTGGTTGTTCCCTAAATGTGACCCACATGGCTAGAGCAAGATGAATGAATGAGTTTGGAATATTGGAGGTTGTCCAGAAAGCATTTCATTTTTTTCCCTCCTAAATTAACTGGCGTCGGGCCAATACTTGAATGCATTATAATTAGCAATTGAATTGAAGCAACATAATGTTTGATTCCAGTTAGTGACGGCATTTCTCGTCGTTTTTGTCATAGACATTCCGTAAACCATGCAAACTGGCCAAACAGTACAGAAATAATTCCCTCTCTCTCTCTCTCTCTCTCTCTCTCTCTCTCTCTCTCTCTCCTCCTCCTCCTCCTCCTCCTCCTCCTCCTCTCCTCCTCCTCCTCCTCCGTTCCTGTTAATCCACCGTACCCCCTCCCTCCCCCTCTTTCTTCTCATTCTTTTACCCTCACAACCAATCCGCTCGCCACCCCCGACCTTTCGCTCTCCCTTCCCGTCATCTCCTCCCCCCTCCCCTCTCCATCCGCCTTTTCTGTGAATTGAACTTGATGTTGGGAGTTTGATTTTTGTGTTCTCTTCGTTAAACCTTAAAATGTTGCGATAGTATCGGTTTTGAGTTCATACATTTATAGTTGTATTCACAATCTTCTTTGCGTGTTCTTGACGGCAGGATGTCAAGAAAAACTTCATGTGCATGTACTTTTCTTGAATGGAAAAAATCGCGTTCGTTCATTCTCTCTCTCTCTCTCTCTCTCTCTCTCTCTCTCTCTCTCTCTCTCTCTCTCTCTCTCTCTGTCTCTCCTTCTGTCTGTCTGTCTGTCTGTCTGTCTGGTCTGTCTGTCTCTCTCTCTCTCTCTCTTACCTGTAGTACATGGCATAGCAGAAGTAGACCAAGTAGAGAAACAGAAAAAGTACAACCAGGAAGTAGCCTCCAAATTTGGCGTCAACGAATTTCCATGACCTTCCTCACCCCCTGCTGAAGCTTCAACACCATCCGGCCCACCGACGACGACTTCTTCAAAGTGTCCTCTTCCTCCCCCTTTAGTCATCGAATGGGTCGTCGTCGTCGTCGTCGTCGTCGTCGTTATTGTCGATGATGTCGTCGGCACCATTGTCTCGTTTAGAATCCTGTAAAAGGTTGTCAAATTCGATGATGACGGCTGGTTCCTCTTCTTTCTTGTCGGAGGAGGGTGGTGAGATGTGCCGTGGAATCTTCGGGCCATTAGTTGAGTGTTCGTGGTTTGAATCCATCGTAGAATTGTTTCCTTAGATGACGTGAAGTGGGGGTTAAAACTGATGACAGAAAAACATGAATAAACAGATATGACCGATCAACTGACTGATATCTGTCAGCTAAGTGACAAGCTATCTAACTAACTGACGTGGTAACTCGATTACTGACTGACAATCTAACAAAGTAGTCCAGAACCACTCCACTGATGAGCTAACAGATGAACGGACGTGACGAATGGACTAACAAGCTTGTTAACCCGATAAAGTACTGACTGATGTTCTAAGCAATTAGCCTACAAACAGTCCAACTGAATTATGAACTATGATTTGTGTGAATGTAGTATATTCTTCTCCTTCATGCAATTTCTTAGAAAGATTTGTAGCCACTTGATGTGCATGAATGTCGTATTCCTTTTCTTTCATACATGTTTTCACAAAGGTTGTAGCCACTTCGTTCATCTTTCTTTTCTTTCATATATGATTTCAGAAAGGTTGTAGCCACTTTGTCCGTCTTTCTCTTCTTTCATACATGATTTCACGAAGGTTGTAGCCACTTCGTTCATCCTACAAAGTATAGGGAGCTGCAACGTCGTGGTTATTTTCACTGGAGCCAAAACAATAACATGGAAATGATTACATTTCAGATGTAGAATTGATCTGACAGTACCGTCCCCCCCTTTCCCGTCAGGCCCCGTGGAATCTCCGGTTCTGCATACCGAACAGCGAAATGCCACAGAAATAGTTTCAATGGAAATTCTTTCGCAAAACGTAACTCCATAAACTTTCACTGCAACCGACATTTAAGAAAATGTACTCTTCCGCGAAAACAAAAGAGACAAACAAATCGCAAGACAAAAAAAAAAAAAAAAAAAAAAAAAAAAAAAAAAACTCGACGCGTTTCGACCTCTTTGGTCTTCTTCAGGCAAGACAAAACAACATTCAGGACAGCGATGAACACGAAGAACGAGCAGTCACTTATGTCCTCACACTGAACACAACATGGACGTTGAATGGTTTCATTGAAATCGTTGGCAGATAATGAAGAAAATCTGTTATTTTCACAGTTTCTTTTTTTTTTTTAGATCTTTCCATCAACCTCACAATCACATGTCAGCGTGAGAGTAACAGATTGTTGTTCATTGCTCTTGGGCAGTGGAAACTAGTCTGAACCGTCATTTTGAGAAGCACGA
>JADBJO010032231.1:0-15905 GCA_016801955.1 Conus betulinus | reverse complement strand
GTAACTCCCAGTAGGGAAGAGAGGGGGAGGTGGGGGGGGGGGTGTTTGTGCCAGGAGCCAGTTGACGCCCAGAGAGGCCTGTACCAGGTTGGAACCAGATTAACTCCTCTCTAGGGGGTTGTTTGGGGGCCAGTGCTAGATTAACTCCCAGGAGGGGGAGGGGACTGTTCTGGGCCTTGTCTAGTTTAACTCTCCGGGGGGGGGGGGGGGGGGGGGGGGGGAGGTGGGGGGGGGGGGGGGGCGGAGCTGTTCCATGATGATGCAGATTAAATTCCCTTCAAGGGGACTGTTCTGGGCACAGGTGCAGTTTAACTCTCCAGAGGGGCTTTTCTGGGCTGGTGCCAGATTACCTCCCCAGGAGAGGGATGGGGGGGAGGGGGGGCTGTTTTGTGCAGGGCCAGTTTAACTCTCAAGGAGAGGGGTGGGGGGGGGGATGCTCTAGGCCCAGGTCTAAGGAAACGCTCCAGGGGGCCTGTTTTGTGCCGGTGCCCAGATTAACTCCCAAGGAGGGGGAGGGGGCTGTTCTGGGCCTTGTCTAGTTTAACTCCCAGAGGGGGAGGGGGGGGGGATCTGTTCCATGAGGTGCCAGATTACCTCCCCTGGAGGGGGGCTGTTCTGGGCTGGTGCCAGATTAACTTCCCAGGAAGGGGGGGGGGGGGGCAGGGGATCCTGTTTGTGCCAGGGCCAGTTTACCCCCAAGGGAGGCCTGTACCCAGGCTAGAGCCAGATTAACTCCCCAGGAGAGGAAGGGGGGGGGGGGGGGCTGTTCTAGGCCAAGGCCAATTTAACTCTCTAGGGGGCTGTTTTTAGGCCAGTGCCAGATTAAACTCCCCAGGAGGGAGAGGGGGCTGTTCTGGTCCTTGTCAAGTTTAACTCTCCAGAGGGGGGGGAGGGGGGGGGGGCTGTTTCATGACGGTGCCAGTTTAACTCCCTTGGAGGGGGTGGTTCTACGACAGGTGCACTTTAACTCTCCAAAGGGTATGTTCTGGGCTGGTGCCAGATTAACTCCCAAGGAGGGGGGGGGGGGGGGGGCTGTTTTGTGTCAGGGCTAGTTTAACTCTTCAGGGGGCCTGTACCAAGCTGGAAACCAGATTAACTCCCAGGACAAGGAGGGGGGGGGGGGGGCTCCGGAGGGGGGGGGATGCTCTAAGCCAGGTCCAGTTAACTCTCTTGGAGGGCATATTTGGGCCAGTGTCAGATTGACTCCCAAGGAGGGGGAGGGGGCTGCTCTGGGCCTGTCTAGTTTAAACTCTCCATTAAGGCTGTTTCATTACGGTGCCAGATTAACTCCCCTGGAGGGGGGTGTTCTGGACAGGTCCAGTTAAACTCTCCAAAGAGGCTGTTCTGGGCTGGAACAAGATTAACCTCCCAGGGAGAGGCGGGGTGGGGGGGGTAGGGGGCTGTTCTATGTCACGTCCAGTTTAACTCTGTGTGTCTCTGTGTGTGGTGGGGGGGGGGGGGGGGGGGGGGGTTTGGCTCGTTTTAACTCCCCAGGGGTCTTTTTCCAGGTTCTTATGAACTAAATCAGATTGGCTTGGGCTATGCTTAGTCCAAGTACACATGTGGTGTAGACTTAAAGTCATACACTACAAATCATTCCAATGACAACACATATGAGAATATTGTGAAAAGGCATGGGAGCATCATAAATGTAGCTCAAAGCCATCAATATTGCATATAATTCTGCTGTAAATATGGAAAATCCTTTGCAAAGATGATAATTCTTTTTCACACTTAGGCTATGAATGACAAAAACCAGAACCACTACCAATGTTATCTAGGACTGAGCCATCAGTGTAAATTTTCAGGTGATTGCTATAAAAATTGTCATCAAGATGAACTCTGACCTCACTAACCAAGAGATTAACGTTTTCAGTTTTAGAAACACTTGTGTAATTATAATCAAAAAATAGGTAACATGGAAGGATTTTCACAATTATTGAATAGCAGCAAACATGTTTTTTTCACCTGAGAATTTTAAACCATTTTCTTTTATATAATTCGATAAATTGTTAGTTCCTGTTGATAAATTGTCTGCACATGACTGATAATCCTCTTATTCGAACTTTTTCTTAAACTGGTGTTTATCCATATTGCAATATCATCAGCGTATTGAACCACATGGGTGTTCTTAGACAAAGCTTTTGGAAGATCATAAACAAAAATGGAGAATAAAATTGGAGCAATGATTGAACCTTGTGGAATCCCCATATCTATACTTCTGAAAGATGGGTAGGTATTGCCAATTTTTGTACACATGTGTCTCATCCTTCAAAAAGGCTTTAATATATCCATACAATTTGCCACAAATTCCAATCTCCTTTAATTTGAATAATAATCTGGCATGCCAAAAACACTGTCATATGCTTTTTAACGTCAAAAAATGTAGCTAGTGTACTTTTTTCTTCGTGAAAATTGACGTTTGACCTGAGTAGTAAGCTTAACCAAATGATCTGTAGTGCATCTTCCTTTCCTAAAGCCAGCCTGCTGAACTGGAATGATGTTATTTTTTTCACAATAAAAAGTGATCCGTTTGAGTATAATATTTTTTTCCATAATTTTTCCAACATGAGAAGTAAGCGAAATTGGTCTATAGCTGATAACCGAATATCTAAGTTTTCCCTCTTTTAGAACTGGTACAACTACTGAACTCTTCCAGATTTTTAGGAATAGCGCCAATATCCCAAACATTTTGGAATAAAAGAATGTAGCAAACCTATCCAAGAAGAAGGCAAGTGACAGAGATCTGGTGAGAAAATGCCATCTAGACCAACTGCTGAAATTCAAGAAGAAATAGAAGCTAATGCTTCTTTCAATTCTGTAATTCGTAAAGGAGAATTTAAGTGTTTCTTGAATTGGGCTAGGGTCTGAATACATATCTTTTTTCTTCTTCAGTTGTTCTATAAAGCTTAGCCTCTGAATTCAGACTTGCAGAACGACTGTTACATGAAAAAGTATTCACAAATGCCTCAGCCTTATCCAAAGCAGTTGGAAAATTCGTATCTAGTTTCACAGGAAATGACTGTATCCTGTTACAATTTTTCATCTCTTTATTTTCTTCCAAACCTTGTACATATCCTTTGAAAATCTGTAAATCTTCGAGTAGCAAAATATTTTCCCAATATGTCTCTCTTTTGCGCTTGAGCGATGACCTTTTTGCAAATATTTTTCCTGTATTTTAATGGATTGAAAATTGTCTTCAGTCTTATTCTAATCCATGACTTTAAATGCCTTGCACTTTGATGTCACCGCTAATTTTACACTCCTCCGTCCACCACACATTACCAATATATTTACCAATTTTCTTGTAATCACATTTTGATATCGCCTTATCAGCTGCAAGTAGTAATCTCTTTCTTAAAAATTGAATAAAATTCATCAATGTTTTCACTGATTATTGAATCAGGATCATGAGACTCTAAGCATTTGCTGTACTCTTCCCAATTCGCAAATTTGTAATTATATTTTGGTATGTTTTCCACTGGATCTGTCGAGTTGAATTGAAAATGACCTGAGAGCGATGGTAATGGGAAGAGGGTCACTTCCAAGACAATCTTCTCCTAGGGGACCAATCTAATCTACAGCAAGTTTGCGGACATTAAAGACAAATCAAATAGCGCTGGGATTATGAGTTGAGGCATCAGGAATTCTTGTAAATGCGACTATCATTCAATAATATTTACTCCGAAATCTACCAACATTTTCAACAAAACTATTACATGTTACTTTAGAGATCTGTCTGTATCCCAGAAAGGGGGGGTATGGGTCAAATTAAAATCACCAAAACTATCACCCAAAACAGTGTTTCTTGGAGAAATCCATACTTTAAGCCCAATCTGTATTGTCCCCTTTGGACCAGATGGGTAATACCATTGATAATATGTTACATATTGAGCTATCATTTACTTTTAACTGCAGCAGCCACCCCACAAAAACAACCGTCTTTATCGAATTGGTACTGGCACAGAAAAAAACTATTTGAGTATTCAAAGCCACACCTTAGACTTATAATGCGCATTGATCTTTTTTTCGTTTACCTCGTGAGTTATAAAAATAAAAAGTCGGAGGAAGGGATAACACAACAAATCCCTTTATATTGGGAAGCTTATGTTTTCAACATGATTGAGTTGAATGAAGGGGACATTAGCACACAAAACAAATGTTTACCCTGCAGAAACAGATTTTCAAAATGAGGGTAGTTAGTGGAAATAGAACTTTGTTTTAATTTTTCCCACTGTACAAATTTTGAAACACCCCAGTACATTGTGCTTAAAAGGAATCTTCCAAGTTCAATAATCATACTTGAATCATTTTTGAAACCCAAGGGGGGAAGGGAGGTGGAGGGGAGGGTGAGCTAAGCTATCAGACACCAGGGAGAGAGCTGGGAGTAGATATCAGGACCCAGGAGAGGAGAGAGGAGAGAGGTAGGAAAGAAATAGAAAGGTTAGAAGCTATAGGAGATAGAAAGTCACAGGGGCGCGACCATCTCCTCTAGCCCATAGAACTTTCCCCGCATCTGCGTTTTTGTGGCCACTCCCAAGATGAGGATAGGAAGATGTCGCCCCACGGAAGACAAGCCATAACCGCGCCCCTTCATGACTGTGGTGAAGGGAGATCTGATAATTGTCTCCCTGACCGACAGCGTCTACCCAACGAAAGAAACTCGTTTTGATTTTTGTTTTCAATGTACATGGAGTATACATGAGCCTGTTATTGTAGGACAGTTGGTGAGCGGACGTTCGTGTCGAGTGGACGCGTTTGGGGAGAGCTCCGCTTTTTTTTGCACTCCGTGCAGTTCAGTTGACTTAGTCTGTTTTATATTTTTCGATATTGAACGCTAAAGTGAAAAGCTGTTTGCTGTATTTGCGCAGAATAATCTGGACCTGCTGTACTATTTCCTTTGCTCTACATCTGAAGTTCGTGTTTTCTTCGAAATACCTCGAGTATTTTTTTTTCTTTTTTACCAAGTTAACCCGCTTTTCTGTCGTGGTGCTTCACTTTTTGATCACGATCCAGGTCTCGTTTCACCTTTTCAGTGACAGTGTGGTGGGAGGGCCAGACGTCACAAAGCTGATGGTTGTTTACTTTCCTTCTTCTTGAAAAGGATCCAGTCTTCAGTATTTTCCAGGTTGGTTCGGAAAAAGAAAGAATTAGACATAAAAACGCATTGGTTCGAAAGTGTGAACAGAACGACAACATTATATGGTGTGTAAACCTATGATCTCAAATAGACTAACATTTATGTGTGTGCCCAGTTGAAACGTGTGTTTAGACAAGTACACAAGCCTGTACTGAAACTACCTGAAGAAACGGAAGAAGACTTGGAGTTGTTTATGAAAGAAAAAGAAAGAATTCCGAAAAAAAAAAGAAAAAGAAAGAAAGAGAGAAAAAAAAAAAAAAAAAATCTTACTCACTTCATTTAACACCTCACGATCTTCTTTAAGATCCGAAAATAATTGGACACTATATGAATGACAGAAAAGTACCAGGCGTCACCCCAGTGTTCCCTTATTAATAAGGAAACTCCCCGCCTTTGAAAGAAAGAAAAACAGTTCACTACAGCAGAAATATGTTCTGCAGCTGAAAAAAAATGACTGGGGATTCGAAATCGATGGATGGATGGTGCTCAACGGATTGGAGGGCCCCTGTGGAGGATTTATCCTCGCAGTAGTAGTGCAGTGCGCGCCTTTCAAAAAACCTGTTACTGCAAGGGATTCTCATTGAGAGGGATTTCAGGTGGAGGTGAAGGGATAAGAATCCTTTCCTGATAACGTCCCTGATGGGTTCCCAACATGAAATACCGTCCACCAAGTTGATCAGTTAGTAACATCCCCCTTTCGTTTTCAGATGATGAAATATTACAAGCCATTAAAAGTTAAAAAAAGTAAACATTCGCTCAAAGCTCATCTTAGAGAAGGATAGAGACAGCAACGGTAAAACTAACAAACAAGATGGAAAACTGGAAGAAGATTTCTGTACATTGATGTCCCCAAAGAACCTCTCCCCAAAACAATAGAAATAAGTCAGTTCAAAGGGTCCCTTTATCATAAAGAGCAAAAGGTTGTCGATAGACAACAAGATGGGTGAGTGCCGAAAATGAAACTGCTTCCAGAAGGGTCATGACTCTTCCTCCTGCTCAAATCCAGTGAAGTGCCGGCAGTGCTTCTTGGACGGTCATCATGAGGGAAGGGGACCCCGAGTGCGAAATGACGCCGGCGGCTGATAGAGAGGGGCCAACAGGAAATCTTGATGGCATGGACTACAGCAAGCCATACATTCAGCCTGACAAAAACACAACACAACAAAATAAAAACATCTGTTGATTGACACGTCTCAACAGTCTCAAACTCAACTGAAACCCAAATCCGACAGAAGAGAGAGGCAGATCTAAGAGTCGACCGACAGGAAATAATACAAAGCAAAGCAAGTTGAAATTCGCCAGGGGACACCTCCCGATCTGCATCAGGGAAAACGCAGCAGACGGGGTCTGACGCCACCCCTCCTCAACAGCCCGCCCGACAAGCAGCGCCGCCAGACACAGACAGAGAAGGAGCTTGAAGATGAACCTCCCTCAAATGACGACGGGGAGGAGGAGGAGGAGAAGGAAACGATGTACCGATTCTCCGGCTTCAGTGTGGGAATAAATTGATACCCCTTGGTGATAGGTTGGGGCTCGGTCGTGCTTGACGTTTATGGACATTGAGTTTGGACAATGATTTTGATGACTTTGGGTTGTCCCCAAAACATATTTGCTAAACGAACTTTATTTTTGATCATGGATAGATTAAGAATTTTTGTCTTTAAACACTAGAGGTTTAAGCAACAAACTTAAAACGAAAAGCTTTTGTTTTCACACAAATTAAAAAACCAGAAAAAAGATAGAAAATAGAGAAACGCATGCCTCCAGGAAACCAAGATGTAACGGAAAAAAAAAAAAAAAAATGAACCACCACTTTGGGAAAAAGAGGGGAGGGAAAAAAACTATCTATCAGTCTGGGTCCTAAGCACAGCCCGTGGAGAAATAATCCCTTACTGTAAAGCATTTCAAAAGGGGAGAGATTAAGCTGCTGCTGAAACAGGCTGAAAGAATGAAGAATGATGATCGCTTCAGTTAATATATGTTCAAAATCGTTCACACTAGTAAATCTGTACGCAAACGACAAAACGACACAAAGGGATATAATAAAATGGTGTTTTTTCAATTAAAATGAAGTCAGTTCTTACAAATTACACAGATAACTTAATTATAACCCGGTGATTTTAACACCGTAATGTCTAATGACATGGACATAATATCGGGGAACCCACATTGGCAGAAAAGGAGAGATAGACATATTTAAAGACGTAGTTGGTAAACTTGAATTGACAGACATATGGAGAGAGGTTAGTTTCATAAAGAGGAAAAAAATCATACACGTGGGCAGAAGAAGAAATCCCTTTATAGCCAGACGTCTTGATTACTTCTTTACAAACGCAGAAAGTACTGAATCGGTGTGTTTCATGCGACTATATACTGTCGGTGCCCAACTCTGACCATAGAGCAGTTACTCTTGAAATAAATCATTCACCGTTTTTAAGGGGTCCAGGATTCTGGAAATTCAATAATTCATATTTGAAAGACAACATCTTTATTGAGAAAAATGAATAGAAAATTGGAAATTATGCTGGAAAGTACGGAAAGTCTCAAACTGCGGACATATCCAGCCACTGGGGAAAACTGCAAAATGAAGATTTAAAGACATCTGTGTGGGAATATGGAAAATTTAAAGCGAGTCAGACGAAAAAAAAAAAATGAGATAATTCAACTGCAGGGAGAGTTACAACTGCTGGAAGAGGCAAGTGCCAGAGACCCCCACAAAATGCAAGGATCCATACACAAACTGAAACTATTAAACAAAAAATTAGAACTGATCTCGTTAGAAAAAGCAAGAGGAGCGCGCAGATTAGATCGAAAATAAACTGATTGAAAAAAGGGGAGGGGAGAAAAAAAATACCAAATTTTTTTAGGTCTAGAGAAAAGTCGGGCAAAGAATAACATAATGACTCAAATTAAAAAGGACAGTGGGGACATCATAATTTCAAATCAAGCAGATATATTCCACACAGAACAAGTTAAATTTTACTCCGAAATGTATAGTAAGCCCAACACACACAAAGGAAAACCTTAAAGAAGAACTTAATACATACCTTGCGAACGAACATTTTTTTCCCAAATTAGACAATGAAGAGGCCAGACTGTGCGGAAGGTGAGATCTCGCAAAAAAAAAGAAGCAGGGTGTAGCTCTAAAAATCAAAGTGAAAAATAAATGGCACGTCTCTCCGGGAAGAGAAAAAGAGAGAGGAAGTCTCCGGCTCTGGACAGTTGAATGAGTTTTATAAGTTCTTCTGGAATAAGGTTAAAAATGGTGGTTACCAAATCGTTTAATGATGCATATATGACAGAGGGGAAAATGAGCTATACACAAAAGCAAGGCATTTTAATATTACTACACATACTGTTGGGATGTCATCAATGCAAAAGCCCATTTCGGGCTTGCAACCTGAAGACCATAGGCCATCCCAGTTTTATTTTTTCGGACCTGAATCAGTCTTATGGAAGGTAAAATCATCAAATAACCAAAACAATTGGGGGAGTCAGAATGTTCCTTGTTGTTCTGGGTATTCTTTGTCCTGAGTTATCGACTCCCTCCACGCCCAATTTCGCGTCATCTTTCAGCGTCATTGGACTTGACGGTCATTTTTCCTTTTGCTTGATTGGAACATTCCTTCTTGCTGGGGTGTTCTTTTTACCCCTTCCTCCTTTCCATCGTCCTGACATACACTTAAGGCCTATCCAGAGATGCAGCACAGACAGGTGTCTTTGAAGACCCTTATTGCGGTGGACCCACATCGAACAGCATCAGCATAAGATGGGTAAGGACGATCCTCTGTTTGCATTCCAGAACTTTTCCGATTCACATCACTAACTTATCTTGATTTGATTGATCAAACATTTTGCTTCTGGAACGACTGACTCAAGCGTTAGATATCTTTTCACACGTGTAAGAATCACCCTCTTCTAGTCTGTTGATCTTTTCAAAGCGTAGGGTCTTTCGTAGAGTCGTTGTCTTGTCCACTGTCATTCTTGTCACCAAAATGGGGCCTTCAAACGGTCGTCAGTCGTCTCAAAACATTTTTCTTCCCAACTAACAGTTTGAATGGCTTTCGATTTTGATTTTACGTTCGAAAACATCGAGGAGGACTTACGTTCACCAGTTTTCAATCTTGAGAGATGACCTGGTCATCTTAGAACATAACTTTCCAAAATTGATGTCGAACCAAATAAAACTGGACGTACAACACATCACCACTTGAATGACGCCAATCAAAGATTTATTAAAGTCTCATATCAACATCAATTTCTAATGTGGTTAAAAAGGTAACCATAAGGGGAGAGAAAAAGGAAACGACAAAAAGAGGCAGCACTTTGATAACGCATTAATGCATGGATTTTTGTTTTTGACAAAACATAGTGAACACGTTTCAGATTCAGCGTAGTTTGGAAGGTTATAAACTGTTACTTTTGGCAAAAGTATGGAATTTTGCAAAATGATGCTTTGTGGTGGGATGAGTTAATACATGTCCCAAAAATGGGACCGTTTTCGGCGCTCGCGCTGGCAGAGCGGGAGGGCGGGTTTTTTCATAAAGATGACAATAAATCTCTCCTGCAACTGATGGCTAGTTTTTACTTGTTTTTATTATCCTTTGACGACAAAACAATGGACGAAAATACACTTGTGATGGGAAAATATGAATGAAAAAAAAAATGGGGAATAGGGATTCTACAAAGTAACAATTAGTACACAAAAACAAATTTTTGAAAACATGCAAATGAATCGTTCTGCCAAGAGACGTTTACGTTTTGCTATCTGTAATACAAAAATGGATGGAAAGGGGAGTAGTTTAGATAGAAGGGTGGTGATAGAATGGTGGAGAGCCAAGCATCAAAAAAACAAAACAAGTCTTTCCAAATAACCAAATGCTGATTGTCAGTACTATTGGGGATGGTCCTCCGTCCTCGGACGCTGGGAGTCACTGAGTGTGGAAAGTGTGGAAATTTGCAAAGCATCGTGTATTTCAGGCCCACTCTCACACTTATGACATGCCTACTCGGTTTCCATGCCAAAAACAGCCCACAGCAAAACCTGTTTATGCCAAGGCTTTACCAAGACGGTTGATTCCACTCAAATCAGAATGAAGTGGACAATGTCTTATCGAGGAGTGGTTTTTTACCCCCTGGCATATAGGGCTGCTCCAGTCCTTTGGTCCTTGGGTTGCACAGGTCTCAGGTAGGTTCCAGCAATAGAAACGGAAACCCGTATGCCAGCCAAAGCAGCAAGAGGTTGTTTCACCCGGCAATCCACAGGCAGCAGTCAATGTCAAGTCGTCAAGAGGAACCCCCGGAGGAGGACACTGCACTGCTGCCGAGGGTCACTTCAGTGGTGTTCAGTGGCGCCTGTTCTGATCTAACACATACGCAGGACACCACCTACTAAGCCCCTACTGACGACAATAATTGCTTTAGTCGCGGAGCCGGCGTGAGGTGAGCTCTCCCCGCCGGAGGGCGCCACCACGTCCGTCCAACGACAGCCCCCATGGACTCGCCGATACCGGTGACCCCGACGGAACCAAACCAAGGCACACAGACGTGGAGAAGGCATCGAAACTGAGGTCACCATGAGAGCAGGGCATGAAGGGGCCACAGAATTTGAGACTTTTTTTTTATGCTGATCGATGAGAATGAGGATGATTATGATGATGCTACGGATTTCCATTTCGGTCTGAGACTACATGACAGGGCTGTACTCTACGCTTCCTTTCATAATATATCCTGGCGTCAACCAGGCCCGAGAGATACAGACACCTGCAGTGTTGGTCAGGAAATTTGAGCAACACTCTCAGAAAACCATCCATTAAGTGGATGAAACTCGACTGTGTGGTCCCAGTCTTCCAAACTGAGTCCGCAGCAAACCTCAACTCTGGGTAGGAGACGGTCGGGCGGCTGGTACTAATGCACCATGTTTGATACCAGATGGTCTACGCCTCCCGTGGTATGGTTATAGTAGTGCTTTGATGGAGGGTGTGAGGGCTCAGGTATCTCAATCTCTAGGAAGGGCCTTCATTTCACATTGACTTGTTTTGAGTTTCGTTTTCTTTTTGAGCGTGCATACTTGTCTGACATGTCAACCATCATCTGGATGAGTCATTATCAAAAAAGACTTCAGAGAGCGCCTGGGGTGGATGAAAATCCAGACACATAACACTGGGGAACATCCCATCTGAAACTTGTTCATCTGTCTTTGGCTGAGTTCTGTGCATCTTCAGGTCTCTGGTCTTCGACATCGTCTTCTTTTTTTTGCTGGAAGTGCTTCTGTTAGTGAAGACCCTTGCCTCTTAGTGCAACATCTGAAAGATGTGGAACCAACATGTTGAAGTAGAAGGCCCCTCAGGGTCAGCGTCTCCAGGTGCCTGTGCACAACAGTACAGTGAATTAAAATAAAAATCTAAAAATGACACTGTGAGCAATGAAAACAATTACATACCCATGTTACATGTATGAGCCACATTTTGGCAATCTTCTGTGGGGGATTGGTCATTGGAAATCACTGTAAATCAATCTCCCAGTTCAATAGCTGGACTCTATATCGATCCAGACAGGATCCCAAAATGAAGCCCTATATGAACTGTCGCTATACTCTGACCAACATCCCCTTGCGGAGAGGAGACTATCTCAATGAACGAGTCAGTTGGAAACCATTCATTATCTTCGTAACTGATATATATATATATATCAGTAATATTACAGCTGGTGCAAAGTCCTCCTCTTACTCACCATCTGTGTACGTGGTGCACACTCCACGCCCTTTGCCACCACAGTTTGTGCCCTTTGCCCTCAGGCACCGATTCAGGTTGTCGACTGTTCCTCTTTCGTTCTCATCCGCACTATCCTCATCTGTCAGATCATCATTTGGCAGTGGTTCTACATATATACTTGCTGTTTCAAATGCGAGTTCGTCTTCCAGCATGCTTATTACTTCAACACCGTGAAAATCACTGAAACAAACACAATAGCTACAGGAGTTGCGTTAGCTGGAGCTGAAAAAAAAAAGAAGAAAAAAAAAAAAAAAAAAAACACCTACCCTCTTGTACCTGCGTCTCATTTTTGGGAACGCATCTTTCGGCTCATGAAACACGTGATCTATGTTTTCCAATCAAATCTAAGAGATACAAATTTAGATCATGATCCAAACAACATTTTTTTTTCTTTTGTTATGATAAAAAAGTAATGCAGTATGAACTATGGGCTTACCTTTTGGAGGTTGACACTTCAACAATTGTTCTCTTAAAAATATAGATGCAATGGCTGCTGTCAGATGCTCCATGGGAAATCATCCCATCAAAATTGTGTCTAATTGGCGAAGTAGCTTCCTTTATTGATTGTAGACAAGCGTTCATGCTCACAACAATATGATTCGCTTTTGAAAGGGCTTACAAGTAAAGTGTGCGAAAAAAATGGGATGCTAGGCATTAATGGGTACCACCACCCATCTCCCCTCACCACCATATTTCCTCCCGTAAAACACTTCTCGTTTAGCGAAACAACAAAAAGCGGCCATGAGAGAGATGGAGTGAGACGAGAAACAGGACAGAGGGAGGCAGAGGAGATGAGAGGAAAGAGAGAGAGGGGGGGGGGAGAGCAGCCGACGAGGAGAGAGAACAGAGGGGGCGGAGAGGGAATTCGAGGAGAGGGGCGAGAGGAGAGAGAGAGGGGGGATAGGGGATGAACGAGCGAGTAGAGAGAGACACAGAGGCAGACGAGAGGAGAAGAGTGAGAGATGGCCGAGAGAGAGAGAGAGAAAGAGAGAGAGAGACTTTTTGACACTTGATATTTTATTGTCATTACCAAAGTGGTCTTTTGACAAGGCGGGAGAGGTTCACAGAACAAAAACACTTCCCTCTTCCACTTTCCTGCAAACAAATAGTACACTTTCATTCCTAGTGTGTATCAAATCCAAAGTTAACAAAAAACAAATAAATTCGTAACATTTCGTTATGTCCTCACTCTCACGCACAGGAGTAATGTAGTTAAGTTAAAAGAAAAAAAAAACAAAACCAAAAACACAAACAAAAACAACAACAAAAAAACCCTTAAGACTGACTCGACCATCCACTCAATCAAATGATGACATTTACTGATCTCTTCAACATGCTCGACCCTGATCCACTCAATTTAAATGATGAATTGTATTTTCTGATCTCTTCAACATTCGATGAATGATAATATTCATCTGATACCTCTTATAATGTATTATCTTATAATTCACTACCCTTCATCTGTCTAATTTTCAATGCTTCCGCGATGAATTTTGCAACTGATTTAATTACAAGTTCATCATCTGATGATAACAACGCCAGCGACATTTGGTCTTTTCGCTATTATCTAACTGGAAAATGACACATTTTGTCCGCACTTCATTATAAGCAGTACAGTGGAAACAGAAAGTGTTTCTTCGTCATCAATAATGTGTCTACATGCAGGACAAGGAGATTCTGTGGATGTTTCACATTAAAACCATCTTTTGTTCGCATTGAAACCTAAAGTTCTCAACCTAAATCTTGCGTAATTTATTTCTGTGCCATTTATCTGTTATGACATTGAGAAACTTTTCAGAATGGAACACATTCTTAAATGAGAAAAACCAGCGATATTTTTCTTTACTTTCCATATCTGAGTGCCAATTCTGTTTAAAAGAACAAATAAGCCTGTCTTTAAGTTCCACATGAACTGTTGCTCTTTCCTACTTCCTGGGTCATCCACGCTATTCCAAAACCCTGTTCTGAAAGGACTTTTCTTTACTTTATAAGCCCAGTTTTCTGTTACCTTTTTTTTTCCATTTCTATAAGTATCATATCATAGGCTTTGCCTACTCAAACAGGACTGGGGTAGCTTCAAGATCCTCAACCAGTACCTAATACATTTCACAAATGTACTTATATACAAAGGGGTATCTGCCCATTTCTCCATATAAAAACGGTCTTGGATGAATGAATAGGTACTTGAAGGAAAACGCTTCATAGCATACGCATGTACTTTTCCATTCCATCTGCGAATTTTCATGCAAGCCCCAAATTTCAGCTGCGTAAGTAAGAAGAGGTTTTATATCTGTGTATCAAACATTTTCCAAACTATACCACAGTCTGTACAATTCAGTTTTCACAGGGATTTCAGAAATTCAATAGTGCCTTTTTTTCCCTTCATCAGAGATTCTCCCCATGGCGTAACGGAAAGTTTTAATTTTGTTGAAAATATCATTCCAAGATATTTATATGAATTAACTACTTGAACATCTGCATTTCCATATAGACCATTTTTTCATACCACTGATAGGTGGCCACCCATTCTAAAGCCCACTACTTTCGTCTTATCCAAGTTAACTGATAACCCTAAGCGATCTGCTTCTTCTTTTCATACATTTAGTTGGTTTTGCAAACCTACAACTGTTCCAGATAGAAGAAGAAACAACATCATCAGCATACAGTAGTAAAACTAATTCAACTGCTCCAGGTATCATCTGGATACCATGTCTTCCTTTGTGGACAATTCCACCGCCAGTTCGTTATGAAAAAAAAGAAACAACTGTGGACTTAACAAGACATCCTTGTTTTACTCCATTTTGACAATCAAATAATCTGAATACTCACTCTTCACATGCACACATGCAAGCACTGAGTTGTAGACCCCTCTAAATAGCCATGTACAATTTACTATTAACACCACCTTTCCACAGAGCATTCAGAGAGAGAGAGAGAGAGAGAGAGAGGAGAGAGAGAGAGATAACAGGACGCATGAAATACAGCGCATTACCACGTTACAGCGAACATTCGAAGGTGAAGAAAACTAATTTAAAACCAACTATCTTGCTATAAGTGATAAGGAAAAAAATCCTGTTGTGTGCTTTGACCTTCCAAGCTGTCTCCTGGCAAACTTGCCAGTGTTTTTTTTCTTTTTTTTTGAAACTAATTTTGAAATGAAGTAGTTTGAGAATAGCAAGACAAAGTTTAGTTCCTGAAAACCGGACATCAGAATTTATGAGCTGAGGACCAGTTGTTAGAGCGCTTTTCTCTTCATGCGATTAGCTTCACGTGTGGTGGAGGCTTATCTCGCCATATGTCACAGAAATGTTATATACTGGGAAAAAAAAGGAAAATCTTTAGTGTTTTTTTTTTCTGTCCCAACCTCTGCGCCACCTCAGGGTCAATGCACCCCACGCCGTTCTTTCCGACACCGGTCCACAGCACACAGCTCGGTCGGCCCCCGCCGCAGCCCCGGCACCGGCAATCCACAGGAGCAGTCAATGTCAAGTCGTCAGAAGGCAAACCACCGGAGGAGACACTGCACTGCTGCCGAGTCACCTCGGCGTGTTCAGTGGCGCCTGTTCTGATCTAACATACGCAGGACACACCACCTACTAAGCCCCCTACTGACGACAATAATTGCTTAGTCGCGGAGCCGCTGGCGTGAGTGAGCTCTCCCTCCGGAGGGCGCCACCACGTCCGTCCAACGACAGCCCCCATGGACTCGCCGATACCGGTGACCCCGACGGAACCAAACCAAGGCCCACAGACGTGGAGAGGACATCGAAACTGAGGTCACCATGAGAGCAGGGCATGAAGGGCCACAGAACTTGAGACATTTTTTTTAATGCTGATCGATGAGAATGAGGATGATAAGATGATGATGCTACGGATTTCCATTCGGTCTGAGACTACATGACAGGGCTGTACTCTACGCTCCTTTCATAATATATCCCGGCGTCAACCAGGCCTGAGAGATACAGGCACCTGCAGTGTTGGTCAGGAAATTG
>JADBJO010032230.1:0-11080 GCA_016801955.1 Conus betulinus | reverse complement strand
GTCATGAAAATAAGGGGGCTGGTACAACCCAAATGGGGGGATGCTACTTTTAAGGCTGTAATGAGTTGCATCCTATAGTCTGGGTTTACCTCTGTACAAGAGCAGTTATGTCCCGTGATATCTTAATGGCGTGGTCCTGCGCGTGCCCTGTTTACCCATCGTCAACACAGCGCAGGCCTCCAAGGGTGGTACAGGACTGCTCTAAAGGCAGGTGAAGACAGTGCTTCTCTGGGTCCTCCCCAGCACCTTCGGGTGTTTCTTTCTCAATACTTTAAAACTTTTCAAGGAACATTTGCGAAAACATTTTATGTCTCAGTAATTAAATTATTCGATTACAATGATTAGCGCCCATTTGCAAAGTCTTCTGTGAACCATACTTTGAATAAATCGTCTAACATAAAACCTACTCCGTTAAAATCGCTCATCCCCCCTCCCCCTCTGTCTACCATCCCTTTTCTCCTCCCCCTACCTACCATTCTCTCTTCCCCACCCTCCTCTGACCTCTCTCTCTGTAGTTTTGTTTGTTTGTTTGTAAGTTTCCTTCTGTTTTACCATCCCCCATCTCATTAGTGCTTTTATGAATAGTTTGCTTATCATTGTAGAATTAGATTACCATGTTGCTATGTTGAATTGTCAGTATGAATGATATGTGCTGAAATAATGCATGCATGACAAGGACAGATTGTAAAACTTGGCTTTGGCCTAAAATCTCCATCCTTGTGTATTAATGATCAATCAATCAATCAATCAATCAATCACACACACACACACACACACACACACACACACACACACACACACACACACACACACACACACACACACACACACACACACACACACACACACAGGATCATCATATGTATTCACACATACCAGTGTTGCTGAAAGGACGATGTTTGTAAACCTACAAGGGCCCACAGTAATTTGCCCTATCAGTAATTTGCCCTATCAGTAACTTCCCCTGTCAGTCAGATGACAGTGGTGGACAGGCCCCACAGTAATTTGTCCTATCAGTCACAGTGGTGGACAGGCCCAGTAATTTGTCCTATCAGTCAGATGACAGTGGTGGACAGGCCCACAGTAATTTGTCCTATCTATCAGTCAACAGTGGTGGACAGGCCCACAGTAATTTGTCCTATCAGTCAAGTGACAGTGGTGGACAGGCCCACAGTAATTTGTCCTATCAGTCAGATGGTGGAGTGGTGGACAGGCCCTATCAGTAATTTGTGGTATCAGGCCCAGAGTAGTGATTTGTCCTATCAGTGGTGGACAGGCCCAGAGTAATTTGTCCTATCAGTCAGAGTGGTGGACAGGCCCAGAGTAATTTGTCCTATCAGTCAGATGGTGGACAGTGGTGGACAGGCCCAGAGTAATTTGTCCTATCAGTCATCAGTGGTGGACAGGCCCAGAGTAATTTGTCCTATCAGTCACAGTGGTGGTGGACAGGCCCAGAGTAATTTGTCCTATCAGTCACATGGCAGTGGTGGACAGGCCCAGAGTAATTTGTCCTATCAGTCATTTGTCACAGTGGTGGTGGACAGGCCCACAGTAATTTGTCCTATCAGTCAGATGACAGTGGTGGACAGGCCCACAGTAATTTGTCCTATCAGTCACAGTGGTGGACAGGCCCAGAGTAATTTGTCCTATCAGTCACAGTGGTGGACAGGCCCAGAGTAATTTGTCCTATCAGTCACAGTGGTGGACAGGCCCACAGTGATTTGTCCCACAGTAATTGGACAGTCCTATAGTCCTATCAGTGGTGGACAGTGGTGGACAGGCCCAGAGTAATTTGTCCTATCAGTCATCAGTGGTGGACAGGCCATAGTAATTTGTCCTATCAGTCAGTCACAGTGTGGTGACAGGCCCAGAGTAATTTGTCCTATCAGTCAGTGACAGTGGTGGACAGGCCCAGAGTAATTTGTCCTATCAGTCACAGTGGTGGACAGGCCCAGAGTAATTTGTCCTATCAGTTATAGTGGTGGACAGGCCCAGAATTTGTCCTATCAGTATCAGTCACAGTGGTTTGACAGGCCCAGAGTAATTTGTCCTATCAGTCAGATGGCAGTGGTGGACAGGCCCAGAATAATTTTCCATATCAGTAATTTGTCCTATCAGTCACAGTGGGACAGGCCCAGAGTAATTTGTCCTATCAGTCATAGTGGTGGACAGGCCCAGTGGTGGACAGGCCCAGAGTAATTTGTCCTATCCTATCAGTCACAGTGGTGGACAGGCCCAGAGTAATTTGTCCTATCAGTCACAGTGGTGGACAGCCCAGAGTAATTTGTCCTATCAGTCACAGTGGTGGACAGGCCCAGAGTAATTTGTCCTATCAGTCAGATGGTCATCAGTGGGTGGACAGGCCCAGAGTAATTTGTCCTATCAGTCAGATGGCAGTGGTGGACAGGCCCAGAGTAATTTGTCCTATCAGTTATAGTGGTGGACAGGCCCAGAGTAATTTGTCCTATCAGTTATAGTGGTGGACAGGCCCAGAGTAATTTGTCCTATCAGTTACAGTGGTGGACAGGCCCAGAGTAATTTGTCCTATATCAGTTGACAGTGGTGGACAGGCCCAGAGTAATTTATCAGTCCAGTTCAGGCCCAGAGTAATTTGTCCTATCAGTGGTAGACAGGCCCAGAGTAATTTGTCCTATCAGTCAGATGACAGTGGTGGACAGGCCCAGAGTAATTTGACCAGAGTTTTTTTTTTTTTGGAAGACATGGTGTTAGTTCCGCCAGATGATACAGACAAACAGATTACAGGACAAAACACAGTGCATTTCGACCTCTTGGGTCTTCTTCAGACAAAAACAACAACATTTAGGACAATGAAAACAAAGAACGAGCAACCACTTATCTTTTCATATTTGGTTGTTTTGTCCCTATCAGTCAGATGGCACTGGTGAGTAGGCCTGCCCCACCCCCCTTCCCCACCCCCCTCCGCCACTAAACCCGCCCCCAAACTCACTTCCTACAATATCTATTCACTACGAGGAAGCCATACTCAAGGTCTAGGTCAGCCTCACTCTCTCAACTCACTATCCACACTGCCTGTTGCCAATGGGGAAATGGACAGGGAACCTAGCACACCCTCACTGTCCACACCACTGATTGTCTGAGTGAAATGGATTGAGAACTAACACACCTCACTGTCCACACCACTGATTGTCTGAGTGAAATGGATTGAGAACTTAACACACCTCCCACTGTCCACACCACTGATTGTCTGAGTGAAATGGATTGAGAACTTAACACACACTCCTCACTGTCCACACTGACTGATTGTCTGAGTGAAATGGATTGACAACTTAACACACCTCACTGTCCACACCACTGATTGTCTGAGTGAAATGGATTGAGAACTTAACACACACCCACTGTCCACACCACTGATTGTCTGAGTGAAATGGATTGAGAACTTAGCACAGTCTGAGACCCCAACTCTCTGCCACACTGTCTATTGTGCAGAGGACAAATGAATAGGGAGCTAGCATAGTCTTAGCCCCCTCCCCCCTTAATGCTCGCATAGTATCTATTGTGTCACTTGCGCGTCGCGCGCCCGCGCGCGCGCACGCGTGTGTGTGTGTGTGTGTGTGTGTGTGTGTGTGTGTGTGCCGCGCGCGCGCGCGCGCTCGCGCGCGCGTAGTATGTATATGTGTGTGTGTGTGTGCGCGCGCGCGCGCGCGCGCGCGCGTGTGTGTGTGTGCAAGCGTTTGTGCGTGTGTGTGTGTGTGTGTGTGTGTGTGTGTGTGTGTGTGTGTGTGTGTGTGTGTGTGTGTGTGTGTGTGTGTGCATACGCATGAGATGGGAGGAGAGCTATGGTTTCAGCGTTCAGGACATGTGAGTGGTGATGACGTGGACAACAGACAGGGTTGTAGCTAAGTACGTCACACCCTGCATCCTGCACATAACCAGCAGGCAGGCCTGGGGCCCGCCAGTGGGCGACTCTGACTGTGCACCACGTACAGACTGTGTACAGCCATCAGCCACATCTGACACCTCTGACCCTCAACAACAGCCAGTGGATAGATCAGAGTACACATCGTGTTGTGTGCCTTCCACAGAGTCAGACAGTGTGTTGGACTTGCTTCCTTTGGAAACAAAAGGTAGGTTTCTTCCACTGTTCAGTTGTCTTCCTCTGCTCACAGTGCATGGCTTATGTCACTGTTTGTGTTCATAGCTCAGCACTAGAAAGAATTTGTTGAGCTGACAACGCCTGTCTGAGTTCATGAGTTAAGATATAAATGATAATAACAACGATAATAATAATGATATAGTAATGATAACGATAATATTAATAATAACAGTAGTAGTAGTAGTAGTAGCAGTAGTAGTAGTAGTAGTAGTGTGGTGGTGGTGGTAGTAGTAGTAGTAGTAGTAGTGATTACAAGAAATGTAGTGGAGGTGGAGAATGAGGAGGTGGAGAAGAAGAAGAAGAAGAAGAAGAGGAGAAGAAGAAGAAGAAGAAGAAGAAGAAGAAGAAGAAGAAGACGTTTTTTTTCTCGAAAAATATGGTTATGCTTTACCAGTTAGCCGAAAAGAGACTAATGCCTTTTGGAATGACACTTTCCAAGCATATCAAATCTTTGGTGACAAAGTAGGTATTGAGGATCCTAGTGATCTTTTGGCTGAAAACATTTTTTTACAATAAAAACATTAAAATAGACGGGAAAAGTATATGTTTCAAGGATTGGATAGACAAAGGTCTAAATCGTGTTGCGGATTTAATAAACCAAGCAGGGTCGTTCATGACATATGAAGAATTCAAGCAAAAGCATACCGCTCAAACGAAACTTTATGCTATACCTAGGCTGTGTGCAATCTGTCAGAAAATATATTCGAACGAAGAATATCAGATTCATTAGTAATATGCCTACGACCACTGAAAAAGGCTCTCAGTATCATCTGGAGCGCAAAGAAGAGAGCTCCACTTTATTACGATATCTTAAATGCATATAACTCACAGCCAAGGGGCTGTGAGAAATGGAACAACGAAATAGGTAAGATTGAACTGGAAAAATATATTTTTCGCACACACAAAATAAAAAATTAAACTGAAATGGTTTCAGATGAGATTAATTCACAGGATCCTGGCTACAAATATTGTCCTTGAAAAAAATTAACACCATTGAAAATAACAAATGTACTTTTTGTAAGTCTGAAAAGGAAACTATAGATCATCTATTTTTCACATGCGACGTGACAACACATTTTTTTTTTTTTTTTTTTTTTTTTTTTTTCCCAACCTCTGCGCCACCTCAGAGGCAGTGCACCCACGCCGCTCATTCCCCGACCCTGTCCACAGCCACGGCGGCCCCGCCGCAGCCCCGGCACCGGCAATCCACAGGGAGCAGTCAATGTCAAGTCGTCAAGAGGCAACCCACTGAAGGAGACTCTGCACTGCTGCCGAGTCACTTCAGTGGTGTTCAGTGGCGCCTGCCCTCCGGAGGGCGCCACCACGTCCGTCCAACGACAGCCCCCATGGACTCGCCGATACCGGTGACCCCGACGAACCAAACCAAGGCCACAGACGTGGAGAGGACATCGAAAACTGAGGTCACCATGAGAGCAGGGCATGAAGGGCCACAGAATTTGAGACTTTTTTTTTATGCTGATCGATGAGAATGAGGATGATTATGATGATGCTACGGATTTCCATTTCGGTCTGAGACTACATGACAGGGCTGTACTCTACGCTTCCTTTCATAATATATCCCCCGGCGTCAACCAGGCCCGAGAGATACAGACACCTGCAGTGTTGGTCAGAAATTTGAGCAACACTCTCAGAAACGCATCCATTAAGTGGATGAAACTCGACTGTGGTGGTCCCAGTCGGGTAGGAGCCGGTCGGGGCAGAAAAAACCCACATGACTTCTGATGGGATTCGACCCACGACCTCCCCAGCCAGGAGTCCGCGACGCTAACCACTTCGCCACGGCGGCTGGTGACAACACATTTTTGGACTGACCTTCAGAAATTCCTTAAAAGACAATTGCTCTAGTGTACCTAAAATTGTATTATCAAATGAACTTGTTCTGTTTGGCACTGACTCTCGGATAAAAACTGACATCATACTCGATTACATTATTATCTCTGCAAAGTTCTTTGTATATAAATCCAGACTTGAAAAGGCGCTTCCTCTGTTTCCTGTCTTCAGGGAATATTTAAAAACCAAATACCAAGCAGAAAAAATGCATTGCAAAAATGAATATGAACTGTTGATTTTTTGCAAACAAATGGCAACAGTATGCATTTTTTTTAAAATCGAAAACTAAGGTTTGTGTGCGCGGGCTCGCGCGCGCACGTGTATGTATATGTGTAGTCCTGAGCAAAGCCTGGGCAGCTAAAAGTCAACCGTTGTTTCTGGATAAGTGATGTATTTGTACTGTTGATGTCCATTCCTATGCTTCTGTGTAGAAAACTTAAGGGATCTGAGTGTGTGTGTGTGTGTGTGTGTGTGTGTGTGTGTGTGTGTGTGTGTGTGTGTGTGTGTGTGTGTGTGTTTCTTTTTCTTTTTCTGTCTCTGCCTGTCTGTCTGTCTGTCTGTCTGTCTGTCTCTTTGACTGTCTGTCTGTCTCTCTCTGACTATTGATTTTGAAAAAAAAAGGACAACGCTCCAAAATAGTAAGGTAATGTGTGACACTGACAGTGTAGACACAATGTTGTACTTATTTTGTAATATGTATATGTTGAATAGGAATCGCTGTTCTTTTTGCAAACTTATTGCAGCTTTGTAATGTATTTATGTAAGATAAGATCTACTGTCATTTTTTTGTTTTTGTAGTGCTGTTTTTGTTGTTGTTTTTGTTTTTCTTTTCACGTTTTCCATTTGTAAATTTCTTTACAAGCAATAAATGCGTTAGCACTTGGGGAAAAAACAAACGTTTTTTTTTTTTTATAAAAATATAACTTTCTATTAGCCGTATGTTTCAAGTAATGGTATCATGAGTTCTTTAAAAAAAATCACGGCGGTTGAATATTTAGTATGTTGAACACAACAAAACGTGCCTTTTCGATCTTGAATATAGAACAGTAACACATACAGGTAACCCCAGTTTGATTGGTATAAAAAGAAATATTAAACGTTTATATGTGTTTGTTCATTTCTACAGTTGTTAGTGCTCTGTAGATGTGTCTGGTGCGAGTATTATAGGTAAACGTAGAATATCCTTTTTAGGTGATGTCTCCTTGTCTGTCTGTGTGCTCTGTGCTGTCATTTCTGCTGTTTGTTCTGTGTGTGCTCTGTGCTGTCATTTCTGCTGTTTGTTCTGTGTGCTCTGTGTTGTCATTTCTGCTGTTTGTTCAGTGTGCTCTGTGCTGTCATTTCTGCTGTTTGTTCAGTGTGCTCTGTGCTGTGCTCATTTCTGCTAGGCGGTTTGGGTTCATAAGCAGAAATCATTTAAGTTATGGGCGTGCCATCACAGGCGCAAAAGTTACGCTACTTGTTCGTTATTTATTATTTTTGTTTTAATTTGAAACAGGACACAAACTAATGTTCATTTAGCCTACAAAATACAAAACAGCGAGTGAATACTAAACAACAGCTTAATCAAGATCATATGCATCATGATACATACGAAAAGATAAATGAAATAAAAAGCTATTCGTATAAGTTAAAATGAAATTTTTTAAGCGTACAAATAAATCAAACATCACTCATGATCATGATATGTTATTAAAATATGATTATGAAGTAGACAAAAAAAAATCACCACGGAAGGACTGACAAACAGGGAATTACAACACAATCTGGTTTATGAAGTTTCTGTACATTGTCCATGAGGCTTACACAGAGTAATAATGTACAATGTTCTAGAAGGGAACAATCATAGTAATAACAGCACAATGTACAAGATCCACATGCATTCACAGTTTGGTTTTCGGCCCTTATCTCCTGACACTCTAGGGGGGTTGGGCCACACCACCCATGCCCTTCTGGACATGCTCATTTCCACTTAATGACTCGCGCACTAACCACTGAGCCACAGGACACCTGATATTTGTAGGAAAGTTAAGCCTTATGAAGTTCACTTTTGTTCCTCCTTGACCAGATCCAACTTGAACACCTCTCTGCCGCTTCTGCCATTGCTTTCAGGCTTTTTGGTTTTTTTTCCTCCCCTGCAACTGAGAGCTGTTTCATGAGGCTGTATGCAGACGTTCCCACAAACCCCCTAGCTCCAATTTCTGCAGTGAGGACTTTGACCTGATAGCCTTCTCTCCTCAGGCTGTTTGCCAGATCAGCATACTTTTCAGTCTTGTAGATCTGAGCTGCCTCCATTCTGTTCTCATATGGCCGTGAGCTCGATCATGATCAGCTGCTTGGTTGACTGAGAGTGTAATACTATGTCTGGTCTCATGCCACTCTTGCTGATATCTCTGGGTGACTATTCCATTCTGGGAGGTCTGCTGTGCACTCCCAGTCATCTGCCCCCAGCAGACTCTGCTGCCTGCATGTTCCGAGTGGCACTGTTGTTCTTGGCCATGATTCGCTGCCTCCTGCCGTGAAGAATGTTGCGGGTGCTTTTGGAGTCCTGATTTTCCCTTTTGTGGTGTTGGTACTAGCCCCAGACTACTTGTACAATCTCTTTGAGCACTTGGTTGTGCCTCCATGTGTACCTTCCTTGAGCCAGGGCTACTTTACATGAGCTTAGGACATGCTCCACTGTTTGTTTTTTTCATGCAAAGGGGGCATGAAGGATCGTCTGTTTTTCCCCACTTCACCAGGTTTGCATTTGAAGGCAGAAGGTCATATGCAGATCTGAGAATGAAGCTGATCCTGAGAGGGGCCATGTGCCAAATGTCATTCCAAGTGAGACTTCTTTGGAGTGCATTCTCCCACGTTGTCCATTGCCCTTGCTGGCTCTGCTGGACTGCTTTTTGGAGTCTTTGTTGGTCTTCTTCTTTTCTCATCTCCTGAATCATCATGTCTCTTTTGGCTTTTCCTTTGGCCTTTGACCACCATTCAGTTTTGGTCACCCCCAGTCCTTGTCTGTTGGTCTGTGTGTGTCCTGTTATTTCTCTGATCTTGAGACTTTCTTTTGCAGAATCCATCGCCTCTTGAACTTTCCATTTTCTGCCTGTCTTCAGCTGGGGCTTGATTGCTTCAACCACCTTGTCTCCTGAGTCCTCCAGCATGCTTTGAAGTCTGATCTTCCCTGCTTTATATTCCTCCAGGATGGATTTCAGTGGTAGTTTCAGCTTTGCTTGGCGACAGTACAGCTATGTCAGTCAGACAGGGTGGGACACCAAGCCATTTCCTTGTGAACTTGTTGATTTTGGATTCCATTGCCTCCACTATGCTGGTGCAGATGTCGTATATCATCAGGCCATAGGAGCTTTGGTATCAGCATGAACTGCTGACACCAGACCTTGTATTTGCCAGGGAGCCCACACTGGTCAATGGTCTCCAAGCCTTCTTCCGACATCTGTTTGGTTCTTTTGCTCTTCGTGTGTCTTTCAGCGTATCATCATACCATCTTCCAAGGCTCTTGACTGGCTCTTCTGTTACTGTTGGAATGGTCTGGTTGGCAACACTGAAGACCACAGATTCGGCCACTTTTCCTTTCCTCAGTGAGAGACTCCGTGATTTCTTTGGCTTGAACTTCATTCTGGATGAGGCAACTATGTCGTCCAGCCTCTCCAGCACGTGACGTGTCTCGTCTTCTCTGGATGAAATCACTGTAGTGTCATCCATGAAGGCCTTGAGAGGGGGCATCTTGTATCCATCGCCAAGGTCTGTTTGTCTTGCGTTGCTTTGTTGCTGCTTTCAAGATGACTTCCATTGCCAACACGAACAGTATTGGGGAAATGGCACAGCCCATTGCAATGCCCACTTCCAAGTTGATCCAATCTGTTGTGTACTTGGTAGAGAACGCGCATTGAGAAGCCATTGAAGTACTTCTTGAGCATGTCGCGGATGTTCTTTGGCACATGGTACATCTTAAGAGCCAACTGTATCATCTCATGGGGTACAGATCCATATGCATTTGCCAGGTCGAGCCACACTACAATAAGATAAAAGTAACAGCGTTCAAATTAACATCACTGCTCTGTTTAAATTGTTCCTGAAAAAGAAATAGACCATTTTCAAGCACAAACAGGCAATACCGTTTATTCCTTCATTGATCCACGCTTTACCCACAATAACCCTTTTTCCCAGCTGTTTTCCATCATCATAAACACTGGCTCTGCAAGAAGGTCACCACAATTCTTACAACTAAATCTGTGACAAAAAATGTCTGACTTACAAAAAACTAGAAAGTATTTGTGGTCCAGATTTGTTTGACATGACAAGGAAGTGGAAATGGGTCTGTTGGGATACTTCTTTCCGTTTGTGATCTATGGTGTCAGTTGTCGGAACCCAGTTATTTTTTTAAGATGAAACAAACTGTTTTAGTTCTGGTTGTCCAATACCACCATTTCTGACGCTTTTGTGTCCAGATTCATTATCAATTTATTCTCCGTATTTTAAAAAAAACACAAAAAAAAAAAAAAAAAACCCCCCAACTTTCTGTAAGGTCTGGAAAGATGCATTTGGTGGACTGAGTGGTAAAAGCCATAGGTGAATGAGTCTGGCTCAAATAAGTGATTTCAAAATCGCCACTCCACCTACAGGAATCAGTTGTCTTCTCACCCAATCCTGTTTTACGTGTGCTGTCCTTTGTGGATAACTAATATTGGCACAGTTTTGTGAGTCACCGGTATATCAATTGAGGACTTTGAACCTTCGTGCGTTGACGATTGATTTTTTTTCTTACAAATCTCAAGTTACCATAACTGAAAAAACACATAAACAGACAAAGAGGGGAGTTCTCCTACATTTGACTTGTGTACGATGAGTACATGTGACAGAGAAAGAAAGGCACAGAGTGGGTTGGGAAGGCAGAAGGCAGTGCTCATTTAGAAGAGTTCATTTCCACACTGACCACTTCTTTCCTTAGAAGGCAGTGCTCTTTGGAGAGTTCATTTCCACACACTGACCACTTCTTTCCTTAGCAAGGCAGTGCTCATTTGGAAGAGTTCATTTCCACGCACTGACCACTTCTTTTTCCTTAGCAAGGCAGTGCTCATTTGGAAGAGT
>JADBJO010032229.1:2500-15907 GCA_016801955.1 Conus betulinus | reverse complement strand
CCTTGGTGCCCATGCGATACCCAGCCGCTCAAGATAACCTGACCAACCTCTGCTGGCAATTTGCTCACCCCAGAGCACTTATCTAACAAAACACACCCACCACTTCTTCCCTCAAATAATCAAATTACTAAGAAACACATATATACTTGTCAAACAGTTTCCCAACTCACACATTCGCACACCCCCGCCCACACACACACATCCGAGAACACCATCAACAGCGGCTTCACCCTAGCAAGTCTCTGCAACCATCAGTGGTCACCACATCACCACTGGGTAATAATCAGACGGGCATGAAGAAGGACGACAGAGTGAGGCGCAGCTGTCGAGACCCAACGATGACGATGACCGAAGCTTACAAGATGAAGAAGACTGAAGACTAACAACGGAGACTGAAGATGACTGAAGATCACCAAACTGATGATATTGTAGAGTGCACTACCTATCACAAAGTGTGTGTATGCAGTAGTGTAACTATCACACCCTACGTGTGACACCTGAGGGCCACAGTGGAAACAACCTTGCAGTCACAGAGTCGCAGGCCGGAAGCTGGCGGTGAGGACACACACGTGACCTGGACCGGTCACGCACGTAGGACTCTCCTCCAAATGGCAGACGCAGGCGGCAGGAGACACCACACCCACACCCCCCCTCGTAGCCTCACTTAGCACCCACCCAAGGTCGGTTCCACCTCGGACTGGTACGGGTGGTGGGCGCGTCAGAGCCAAGCCAAGGCAGAAGTCAGGCGACCATCAGAGCAGACATCACAGCGGACGACAGGACAGCTGCCAGGGTAGATTCAGGAGCAAACCAGGAACGACAGCCCAGGCGGGAGTCAAAGGCGGAAGCCAGGGCGGTCTGTCAGCACCTACAGTTACAAAACGTCCTTATGACTACACGGTACCGACACTGGTTTAACGCCACTTAACCCAGCCCACTGCTGTTCCTACCCGAGTTTTTGACTAGCAGTCGTAAATGTTATCGGTCCAGACAACAGTTTTTTTTTTTTAAATCACCATAGCTCATTTGCACATGGGGCTGAGTTTGTATTTCTCCATAATATGTACCCCCCCTCCTCATACAACGCGACTATAAAGGTGGACCATGCTCACACCAGTGGCACACTAACCCAAAACCAATATTGTCACCAGCAAAAAGTAATAAAACTGACCAGTCGGACATTAACAGCACAAGGTCTGTCTTAATGCCATGGACGATTTTAACAGCAAACTATAGCTCTTGTTCACATACAATTCTATCACTACTAAACCATTAACAGAACTACAGAACAGTCGACAGTATTCCCTTTATATTTGGTACCGAACTAGAATAGGCAAACCCGTATCGACCTCAAATCTCCATTTTTAAAGCCGTATTGACAAATGCTTGTGGTAATACTCTCTCGGTCTTAAATTACATCCTCATCAACACTAAATCAGTCTTGTTAAAACAACAAAAAAAAAAACATGTAAAAAAAAAAAAAAACATGACCGCATAAACATTCCCTCACAACCAAACATGGGATAGCACATCACATATCATAGCACCGCACATGAAAACCTATTCATATACATAACAATTAACATCCCTGCACTCACACTTTATAATCAGTATTATTCTTAACCCAAAGATACCCTTAAGCTACCCCCTGTATAATACCCAACTTTAACCTAACTATTGTATACGCTATTATAATATCCATAAGTTACCCCTACCCTCTTCATACCCACCCCCTCCCTTTACCTACCCCTTTATTTGATTACCATAGCAAGCCAACTAGGACCACCACCCTCTCCATTCTCTATATCACCCTGTTCCCTACACCTTATATAAGTGAACTTCACAACAGCCTACACGTACGTTTAACGCGTCTGCTCCAAAACGAATGTACGAAAGTATTTTTAGTTGCGCAACCCGCTTTTCTTACCGTCACAATTCAGGGCGGCCTTACCAAGCACATGTGGCGTTTAACCATTCGCACGACATATACGACGCCGCACAAACAATACCATTTCACCCCCCCCATCTTTCCTCCATCACGGAATAACCACAATAAGCGCCACACCCGAGATATTATGGTTTGCACCTTCACAAATGTGACCAAACAACGCCGTAGCTTCACCTTAAATACATAACCGCCAATTAACGGCACAACTTCCCCCAGTCTATACATTATTTACATGGTCACGATCGTTACCACCTTCCACTCCTCACATCCCATATAACCTCACCTGGGTCAAAAAAAAAACACATGGACGCCTGGAAGCAGGACCCGACCTTGAAGACCTCCGTCTCCCTACAGGAGGACGGTCGACCCCCAGGACAAGACAGGACAGGACACCCGCGCTGCAGTGTACCAGTGGACGCCTCTGCACACTGCTCAACGTAAACTGCAGACGGCACACCGAAACATAGAAACCAACGCTCGGAAGCCAAGCCAACACACAGTTGACCGAGAGCTTACCGTGACACCCTACCAAGCGAGGTAGCAAGAGTGTCAGACACCATACTGCAACTGCCGAACCTTCGCGGACGGTTCCAGGAGTCGAAACTGATGAGAGAAGCCAAGCTAGCATCCCAGTCGACAAACTGACCACAGCTCACCAGTTCCCTCAACCAATAGACAATGACAACACACAAGCTGACCCTCGGTGATCATGGTCACACACACGTGAACATCGCACCCACAGACTTTCTCGCTGGACTTACCTCCCTTAACACACAAGCCAGAATTACAACGGCTACACGCCTCAACGACAAAAACGCAACGGCGTCTTGCGCGTGACAATACCCCCATCCTGAGATTTAAAGCCTGTCTTTAAATACCCCACCATAGCAAACACGCGCAAAGAGCAGCAACATGAACAGTATGAACAACCCGGAAAAAAAAAAAAATCAGAATTCACTACAACCACTCAATGCCTCACGCGTCCAACTGACTCAGTATCGAACTCCAGTACTTTGTTAAGACAGCGGAAGTCCACGCAAAATCGTATCTTACCGTCTTCCTTTTTGACAAGCACAATCGGAGAACAATATGGTGACACAGATTTCTCTATCACCCCCATCCTGAGCATTGTTTCCACTTCTTCTCGGACGCATTCACGCTGTGAGTAGGGCACTGGGTATGGCTTAGCGCGCACCGGAACATCCGTGCTCAATTTGATTTCGCACGTCTCCAGTGTTGTCTCCCCAGGCAGGTCAGTCAACACATCCTTAAACTCCTCCACCAACTGCTGAAGTTGTTCCCGGAACTGGGCCTCCTCTGCACCGATGACCACATCCTTCGCTGTCTCGGTTGTAGACAAAGGTACCAAAGGATATCCTTCCGAAGGGTAGGAATAACCTGACTGGGATCTTCCTCTTGAGTGATCACTGCAGCCACGGTTGTCTGTTCCAACTCACTGTCTCTCTCTACAAACTCCTTCAGCAAATTGGCGTGGTAGAGCTTCTCCGTCCGCGCACCCGAATCTTGTAGTCTGCCTCGCCAACCCTCGCCACCACGGGGAAAGGACCCTGCCATGCCAGCTCCAGCTTGTTATTCTTCACTGGCCGCAGGATCAAGACCCTCGTCCCCGGTTGGAGAACACGAGGTCGTGCCTTCACATCGAAGTGCTGCTTGTACCTGGCCGACGCTTTTTCTAAGTTCCCTTGGGCGATCTCACAGGTTTCGGCGATCCTGTTGCGCAAATCGAACACATATTCGGCTGCAGTCTGGGTGTCTACGTTCTCAGGCTTCGACCAGAGATCGCGCAACACACTCATAGGGCCTCTCACCCGACGTCCGTAGAGCATCTCAAATGGAGAAAAACCCTGTGCTCTGTTGAGGAACCTCTCGGTATGCGAAGAGTAATGCTGGCATCCATCGGTCCCACTCCTCTGGTCTGTCTTGGGTGAGTCTACGCAGCATCCTTTTCAATGTGCCATTGAATCGCTCCACAAGACCATTACATTGAGCGTGATAGGGAGTAGTACGCAGCCCTTTCACTGACAGCAGCTTGAATACCTGGCTCATTGTTTCGCTGGTGAACTGCGTTCCTCTGTCAGTGAGAACCGAGGAGGGTATACCCGTTCGCGACCACATTGAGAACAACGCTTCTGCCACAGTCTCAGACGTGATAGCTCGAAGAGGGACGGCCTCGGGATACCTGGTCGCAAAATCCACTTGCACCAGAACATACCTACTTCCTGACGCTGACATAGGTGCAATTGGCCCGATGATGTCCACGCCAACTCTGTCAAATGGTTCTTTCACCACTGGCATCTTGACTAGGGGTACCGGTCTTACACGCCCCTTGTCCAGGGCGCGCGCTGACAATTGGGACATGACTTCACATATCTGCCGATATCTCCGCACATCCCTGGCCAGTAGAAATATGGAAAAATACGATCCTTAGTCTTGTTGGATCCCAAATGCCCTGCCATTGGGATGTCGTGGCCAAGAGCCAACACTATCTTCCTCAATGACCTAGGTACACACACTTGGTTCGCCACGCCGTTCGCACTTTCGTGGCGTCGCATGAGAACCTTGTCTTCCACAGGAAGGACACCTTATTTCCATGGGGTTGGAAAATAAAACCTTCCGCGGCAGCCTTTCGCGCTGGGGCCAAACTATCGTCCTGGTTCTGCTTCTGAATAAGCTCCCCTCGAGTCGCCGCCAGTATTTGCTCCTTCAGGGACAAAGGTCCAGTCGGCTTGTCGAGCGCTCGTGTCTGTGCGCGGGTCAGTACCGCCACCTGCGACTCTGCCGGACTCACGTGCCCGTCTGACACACCAATCACTCTCACAGGGTACACTGGAACCCTCTCTGGTACCATCGCTCCCTCACGGATGATGAAGTTCCCACAAGTACCTCGGTGACCGGGTCTTCCATCACCAAAGCCTCCACTTTGCCCACAAAGTATGGTGTATCTAACATCACACGACGCCACTGGTAACACACTACGGCAACGTGACTCTGCCAGCACCACCGTCTGGGTCTTCCCGTATACGCATCATAGGGCACCAGTCTTGCGGCAACCACGGTGTGCGACGCCCCCGGTGTCCCTAACTCCATCAGCCCATGCTTCTCCCACCTTAACTCGGCACCGTGGACTGAACGGTTTCCTGGAGCAGGATATGCATAATGGTGTCGACGTCTCTGCATAGACTTCACCTCCAGAACTTGCAAGGAACGCACACTGGGGCATCCGGATTGGGACAATTACGCTGGTAATGTCCAGGCTGACCACATGCGTAACAAGTCACCTGCCTCTGCGAACCCTGGCCGGCTTGCCTGAACTCGACGCAATAGCTTGAGAGATCTTGACCTCAGTGGCCTGATCCTGGCCCTTGCCTCCTGCAGGCTTAGACTTCCCTTCCTGACCATTCCCCGTTGCCGATCCAGCTTTCTTGCTCTCCCTGCATTCCCGGCCCATACGCGGGCTTCAGCCAACCGAGTCGCCTCCCTTGCCACCGCCTTAGCACTGCTGGGCGATGTGCGACGGACCTCGGTCACGAAATCAGGAGTCAACGTCCCATAAAGCTGTTCCTCCATGATCAGGTCTTTCACATCCTCTGCCTTCGTCTCGTCCTTGGCAGCAGCCGAACACCACAGACTGAAGCAAGCCTTTAACCGGTCTAGAAACTGTTCAAACGTTTCCCCAACATCCTTTTTCATGCTTCTAAACTTCTTCCGGTAGGCCTCGGCGTCCAACCGGAAATAGGTCAACAACGCTTCCTTCACATGCTCAAAATCAGCGAGGTCGGTAGCGTTGAGACGTAAGATAGCGTCTCTGGTCTTCCCTCGAAGCAGAGCAATGAGTCGAGACGACCAAGATGTCCTTTTCCAACGACAGAGTGTGGCAACCCGCTCAAAATGGGCAAGATACATATATCCACATCGTCGGTATCATTGAGAGGATCAATAGCAACATGGCTGGTAGCTTCATCTTCCGCACGTTGCGCAGCTAGCTCCATCTTGCGCTCCTTAAGCTTCAATTTTTTCCCACTTAAGGTCTACCTCTTTCTGACGCAATGCTAACTCATCCTGCTCCTTCCTTCTCCTGGCTTCGAACTCTTCTTGGCTATCCACTACCTCCTGGCATGCCGGGACTTTCTGGAGGGCAACTTCATCTTCCTTCTTCTGGGCATCTGCCCGAAGAATGGCGAGTCTAAGTGCGGCCTCCTCCTCTTCTCTGGCCAGCCTAGCTGCAGCCTCCTTCTCTTCTCTGGCCAGCCTAGCTGCAGCCTCCTCCTCCTCTCTAGCGAACCTAGCCGCAGCACGCTGCTCTTCCCTAGCCAACTCCCGAGCCCTATGCGCCTTTTTTTATCAACTCTTGACCCCGTTCCTCCTCCTTAGCCAGATTATCCGCAACGAACTGGGCCAACTCTATCTTGTCGAGACCCAAATCCTTCCCAAGCAAAGTGTACCGCTGCACCGGGACATGGTGACCTCATACTTTGCGGACCCCGGAGCAACCCGTGACCCCTTCCTACTGGATGTTGGTTCGCCAGCTGCAACAGCATCACCCGTACGCCCAGTAGGAGTGAACTCATATCCTTTCTCACCACTGACTTCCTCCTGCTGCAACACGCGATGGGACCTAAGTTTACGATCTGTACCAGACGCATCATCCACTGATCCCACAACCGCAGACTATCACCGCAACACAACACGTTGCAATGCACGGACCACGCCGCCCTGCACGGACTATGCCGCAACACACGTACCACCGACGCACCAACGCAAGGCCAACCCCTTCACAAAGTTTTTTTTTTTTTTTTTTTTTCAACTAACACCTAACCCCACACTCCAGGTATAGGTTAACCAACTTTAGTCCAACGTAATCCCCCAGTAACACTAACCAGGAAGTTAACCCTCAGCCTCTAACTCCCCATTATAACATATTTTCCCTGTTGCACATAGCACCGGTAACGAACGTTTTGTGCAGTTGTTCTCACAACACAATCATGGTTTATGCATACTCAACAATTCATCATGGCATTTCAACATTCAGCAAAGCCTATCAACATTCATTTAAACATGTCAACGTACCACCCCAACAGGAAAAGGGGAAAGGCGACACATTTTCATACACACCATACATGTCACACCGGCTGCCCCACACCGAGACAGGACACGGACCATGTGACCAGGCTATTTATGTTTTTATTGAAAACCCAGGTAACCATGCTGCCACTTCAGCAAATAGCATGCACCCTTCAACCACCTACATCTAACTTACAACTCCACACAACAAGACCCTATCACTCTACCCCAAAAAACCGAAACAAGTCTAACCCGACTATACACCCAACTAAACCTATTCAACTACCCCGCATCTCCACCATATATGTCACACAACGTATAAGACGACGGTGACAGGGAACACCCTAGGGATGTAATGGGTTTCCCCTATTTAAATCCTCCCTCCCACTAACTAATACTAACACGCACTACCAAACAGACACAAGCAAACGAATACAGGTGCACAAACAGCCAATTTTATTTACAGTCACTCCCACAATCATTCACAATCATCTAACAGCACATATACCTTAACTTCCACATTACAACCCATGAGCACTCAAAGGACAGGCATATAAACCCCAGCAAATTCCTTCGCCACAGCACCCAAGTGCACAGCGGTCAAGCACAGACCCAACTCCTATGCATACAAACACCCACCAATAACAACATGCCCTCCTGTCGCTGGGAATCTCAGGGGATCCCGACCCACCCAGAGTCCAACCTAGACAAGGGGCACCACTGGCGGAATCACATGGTAACCAAGGGCTGGACTGCCAGGCAATTAGACAGCGCCACCGAACCCTTGGTGCCCATGCGATACCCAGCCGCTCAAGATAACCTGACCAACCTCTGCTGGCAATTTGCTCACCCAGGAGCACTTATCTAACAAACACCCACCACTTCTTCCCTCAAATAATCAAATTACTAAGAAACATATATATACTTGTCAAACAGTTTCCCCAACTCACACATTCGCACTCCCCCGCCCACAAACACATCCGAGAACACCATCAACAGCGGCTTCACCCTAGCAAGTCTCTGCAACCATCAGTGGTCACAACATCACCACTGGGGTAATCAGACGGGCATGAAGAAGGACGACAGAGTGAGGCGCAGCTGTCGAGACCCAACGATGACGATGACCGAAGCCTACAAGATGATGAAGACTGAAGACTAACAACGGAGACTGAAGATGACTGAAGATCACCAACTGATGATATTGTAGAGTGCACTACCTATCACAAAGTGTGTGTATGCAGTAGTGTAACTATCACACCCTACGTGTGACACCTGAGGGCCACAGTGGAAACAACCCTGCAGTCACAGAGTCGCAGGCCGGAAGCTGGCGGTGAGGACACACGTGACCTGGACCGGTCACGCGCACGTAGGACTCTCCTCCAAATGGCAGACGCAGGCGGCAGGAGACACCACACCCACACCCCTCGTAGCCTCACTTAGCACCCACCCAAGGTCGGTTCCACCTCGGACTGGTACGGGTGGTGGGCGCGTCAGAGCCAAGCCAAGGCAGAAGTCAGGCGACCATCAGAGCAGACATCACAGCGGACGACAGGACAGCTGCCAGGGTAGATTCAGGAGCAAACCAGGAACGACAGCCCAGGCGGGAGTCAAAGGCGGAAGCCAGGGCGGTCTGTCAGCACCTACAGTTACAAAACGTCCTTATGACTACACGGTACCGACACTGGTTTAACGCCACTTAACCCAGCCCACTGCTGTTCCTACCCGAGTTTTTGACTAGCAGTCGTAAATGTTATCGGTCCAGACAACAGTTTTTTTTTTAAATCACCATAGCTCATTTGCACATGGGGCTGAGTTTGTATTTCTCCATATATATGTACCCCCCTCCTCATACAACGCGACTATAAAGGTGGACATGCTCACACCAGTGGCACACTAACCCAAAACCAATATTGTCACCAGCAAAGTAATAAAACTGACCAGTCGGACATTAACAGCACAAGGTCTGTCTTAATGCCATGGACGATTTTAACAGCAAAACTATAGCTCTTGTTCACATACAATTCTATCACTACTAAACCATTAACAGAACTACAGAACAGTCGACAGTATTCCCTTTATTTGGTACCGAACTAGAATAGGCAAACCCGTATCGACCTCAAATCTCCATTTTTAAAGCCGTATTGACAAATGCTTGTGGTAATACTCTCTCGGTCTTAAATTACATCCTCATCAACACTAAATCAGTCTTGTTAAAAACAAAAAAAAAAAACATGTAAAAAAAAAAAAAAACATGACCGCATAAACATTCCCTCACAACCAAACATGGGATAGCACATCACATATCATAGCACCGCACATGAAAACCTATTCATATACATAACAATTAACATCCCTGCACTCACTTTATAATCAGTATTATTCTTAACCCAAAGATACCCTTAAGCTACCCCCTGTATAATACCCAACTTTAACCTAACTATTGTATACGCTATTATAATATCCATAAGTTACCCTACCCTCTTCATACCCACCCCCTCCCTTTACCTACCCCTTTATTTGATTACCATAGCAAGCCAACTAGGACCACCACCCTCTCCATTCTCTATATCACCCTGTTCCCTACACCTTATATAAGTGAACTTCACAACAGCCTACACGTACGTTTAACGCGTCTGCTCCAAATAACGAATGTACGAAAGTATTTTTAGTTGCGCAACCCGCTTTTCTTACCGTCACAATTCAGGCGGCCTTACCAAGCACATGTGGCGTTTAACCATTCACGACATATACGCCGCACAAAAACAATACCATTTCACCCCCCATCTTTCCTCCATCACGGAATAACCACAATAAGCGCCACACCCGAGATATTATGGTTTGCACCTTCACAAATGTGACCAAACAACGCCGTAGCTTCACCTTAAATACATAACCGCCAATTAACGGCACAACTTCCCCCAGTCTATACATTATTTACATGGTCACGATCGTTACCACCTTCCACTCCTCACATCCCATATAACCTCACACTGGGTCAAAAAAAAACACATGGACGCCTGGAAGCAGGACCCGACCTTGAAGACCTCCGTCTCCCTACAGGACGGTCGACCCCCAGGACAAGACAGGACAGGACACCCGCGCTGCAGTGTACCAGTGGACGCCTCTGCACCACTGCTCAACGTAAACTGCAGACGGCACACCGAAACATAGAAACCAACGCTCGGAAGCCAAGCCAACACACAGTTGACCGAGAGCTTACCGTGACACCCTACCAAGCGAGGTAGCAAGAGTGTCAGACACCATACTGCAACTGCCGAACCTTCGCGGACGGTTCCAGGAGTCGAAACTGATGAGAGAAGCCAAGCTAGCATCCGCGGTGATCATGGTCACACACACGTGAAACATCGCACCCACAGACTTCTGCAGTCTCAGATCAGAACGGATATCCGTAGCATCATCTTAATCATCCTCATCCTCATCGATGGGCATAAATAGGTCTCAAATTATGTGGCCCTTCATGCCCTGCTCTCATGGTGACCTCAGTTTCGATGTCCTCTCCACGTTTATGGCCTTGTTTGATTCCGTGGGGTCACTGGTGGAGGTAAATTCATGGGGGCTGCCTTTGGATGGATGTGGTGGCGCCATTTGGAGAGAGAGCTCACCCACCACTCACAGAACAGGCACCACTGAACACCGGAGCGACTAGGCAGCAGCGCAGTGTCTCCTCTGGTTGGTTGCTTCTTGACGACTTGACATTGACTTTTCCCCCATGGATTGCCCGGTGCAAGGGCTGCGTCAGACCGGCCGGGCTGTGGGTGTGGATAGGGGGTCGGAATGAGCGGTGTAGAAGACGGGATAGCCCCCCCCCCCCCCCCCCCCCACCTTAAATTTCTGAGCTAGGATTAAAGAACACCTTAATTAAGGAGAAGTACCGACTGCGAACATCAGCTTCACTTCAGTTTATCAACGGTCCAATGCACACGTCACTCACCTTCCTCAGCTCAGGAAGGGAAGGTACCCATGTGGAACGATGGCCTACTTCTAGTCACTACTTCACAGTAAAGCAGACAGAGAGACAGACAGACAGACAGAAATATACCTATACAGACCTGTATACCTGACAGACTTGTATAAATAGAGAGACACAGCAATAAGACGAACAGGTAAACACCCAGCAGACAGGGAGATAGACAGAAAGACAGACAGAAATATACCTATACAGACCGATATACATGACAGACTTGTATAAATAGAGAGACACGGCAATAAGACGAAGAGGCAAACACGCAGCAGACGGACAGAGAGACAGAGAGACAGACAGAAAGACAGAAATATACCTATACAAACCTATATACATGACAGACAAAAAACACAGGCTGGTACACAGACAGACAGACAGATATACAGATACATAGAACAGACACACAGTAAATTAGACACACGATAAATTAGACAAAGCAAGCACAAACAAGACGGAAACCCATAGGAGGACAGGCAGACAAAAAGACAGGCATAAATGTACAGTCACAAGAAAATAAACATCCCAAACATACACAAAGGCGCATGCCAAACTCCGATTTCATTGACTGGTTTCAGCGTTTCCAGAGCAGAACAGAAATACCGTTTCTGTCTGTCAATATTTTCCATGTACTACATTCTCCAATTTCCCCTTTCACAACAAAACGTGAAAGTATACGTTTTAGAAGCTGATAGAATTAAACAATCAACATTAAGGAGAAGATAAAATTGGACAGGATGTGGAATGCGGGAGGGCGTGTCACACACTCACTACAAAGTAAACACAATGCGTACATATTCACAATTCATTGTCACCTCCACATTCCTCAGTGCTATTCCTTGGCCTTCATTGTCATATATTCTGGGGAAGTCCCAGCGATCGAAACGCGCTACTTCTGTGCATCGTTTGCTAATCCACTGATGGGTGGTCTAGTTATATGTTCCCGTGAATTAAATGCGTCCAGTATTCCCTCCACTGGGCAGAGGGGTCACTCTTGTTGATTCACATTTCTGACTGTGGTCAAAGAAACCCAACGAATCTGTACCTCCTTCCCCTCCTCTCCTATGATATCGATCCAGTAGTTCCATCCTTCTCTCCATCCCCCTTCCCCCACTACCATCTCTTATATCTTTCTTCTGCAGATGACGTCAGGAGGGGAAAAAAGTGTTTGAGAAATGATCGATGAAATATTCATGACGCAACTTGAAGAAAGGAGGAAGGAAGGGTGAGGAAGGCACGAAAGTCTGACAACACACACACACACACACACACACACACACACACACACACACACACACACACACACGCACACACACACACACACACACACACGAGCGCCAACACACACACACACACACACACACACACACACACACACACACACACACACACGTGTGCGCGCGCGCGCGCGCGAAAAAAACCCCATACCATACATACACAAGCAAAGAGAGAGAGAGAGAGAGAGAGAGAGAGAGAGAGAGAGAGAGAGGAGAGAGAGAGAGAATGTTTCCCCCAATTCACGCCGACACATTATCAGTAAGATGGCCTAGAACTGTATTCGTTCACATTCCTAATCAATTTAACATGTCTAATTTCATCCAAATTGACTCCCCTACTCCCTCCTTCCCAAAATGGTTGAAAAAATGCCCAGCGCGGGAAAGGGGTGGGGGGAGGGGGAGGGGTGAAGGAGAGGAATTCTGGCACCGGAGAGTTTCTACATCACAGTGATGAATCTGCCACAGGTATTTGCGATATAGTCCCAGCGTTACGGCACATCTAACCCTAATTCGTCCAGGTAATTTCTGCACAGGACCAGTGAACACGTCGTGTCGGGGAAGGACCGGTGTCGTATATAATACTGTCGCCGTGGAATTGTATCGCAGCGATAGCATTTCACGTGAAATATTGTTGCAGCGACAATATGTTCTGGAAAAAAAAATGTCCCGCGACAACTTTTCACGAAAAATGTCCTATAGAATAGTGTAGCTTCCAGAAATTACTGTCGCTCGAAATTTTGCGACAGTTTTTTTGCGACAGGACACTGTGAAATATTGTAGTCAGTGAATGCTGTCGCTTGCGACACATTTTCACGTGAAATTTTACTGCTAGAGTTAACATTTCCTGTGAGATATGGTCGCAGCGTTCATATTTCACAGCGACGATTTTTTCTGCAAAGTGAAAAAACGTCGCCGCGGTTTGAGCGTCAAAATATCACAGAAAATAATGCAGCCTGCCATGGAATAAAAAATTGTCGCAAGTAATTTTTTTTTTCATAAATGTTTTTGACGAAAGTCAAATTTCCATTCGTGTGTGTGTGTGTGTGTGTGTGTGTGTGTGTGTGTGTGTGTGTGTGTGTGTGTGTGTGTGTGTGTGTGTGTGTGTGTGTGTGTGTGTGTGT
>JADBJO010032228.1:10000-15908 GCA_016801955.1 Conus betulinus | reverse complement strand
GAAGTAGAAGAGGAGGAGGAGGAGGAGGAGGAGAAGAATAAGGATGAGGATGAGCAGCAGCAGCAGCAGAAGAATGCAGCAGTAAGAAGAATGCGAAGAAGAAGAATGCGAAGAAGAAGAAGAAGAAGAAGAGAAGAAAGAAGAAGAAAAGAAGAAGAGAAGAAAGGAGAAAGGAAAGCATGAAAGAAATATAAGAGAAACAGAAAATGGCGAGGACAAGTGATACAAGAACGAACCCAAAACGATTCATTACCATGCTGAGAATTCTGGGGAAAATGTTCCAAGGAAGAACAATGCTGTATTCAGCATGTCAGTTTGTCTGATCATGACATGGTAATGGGAATAATCTGTCGGCGTTATTGGGCGGCAATTTATCTCCATTTCCCGCCCATTTTTGTTCACACAGCCAGCGCAACTAACTCACCACATGCGGGTTTTTCAAATCGAGTATTGTGATTGATTGTTCTTGTCTTGACCTTAGTTCATGATCACAAAGTTAACTAAAACCTGGGATTAACTTTTATGGTTATGGAAAACTACATTCACCGCAGCAGAACAGAGACAAACGGATTACAGGACAAAAACACAATGCGTTTCGACCTCTTGGGTCTTTTTCAGGCAAAAACAAACAACATTTAGGACAGTAAAAACGAAGAACGAGAAACCACTTATCTTCTCATATTCGGCGCAAAATGGCTGTTGGATGAAAACGAGGCCGTTAAGGAGGGGATCATGGGAGTTGAAATAGTAATGATGATGACCGTGATGATAATGGTAATAATGGCAATGATAGTGATAATGGTGGCGATGATGAAAACGTATATGATAAGATCAGGGATACTGGTAGAGGTTGATTTTTTTGTAGAAAATAGGGGGGGGGGGGGGGGGGGGGGGTAGAGGGGGGTAGAGGGGGGGTGTGAAACAGTATGGCTTGTTTGGGGGGGGGGGGGGGGGGTAGGGGGGTAGAGGGGGGGGTGAAACAGTATGGCTTGTTTGTTTGTTTTTGTAATCATTGCTTAATTAGTGACGGTAGTGATTATGGCGGATTGATAATAGTACTTAGTGGTAAGGAATACAAATAAATTAAGAAAACCTAATGGGTGGTGATAGTGGTGATAGTAGTTATATGTGGGGTGGGGGTAATAATCATAATGATGATTAGAAAAGAATGGAAGTGATCAATAGGTGAGGGGTTGTCGTTGTTGGAGAAAAAAGGGGGAGAGGGCGAGGGGGCAGGGAGGGGGAGGGGAGGAAAGCTCATCTCTCTCCGCCCACATATACGTATGTACTAGGAGGAGGGATGGGAAACTCATGCACACAGTATTATTGGAAAGGTAAACAGTACTGTTGGATGGTGTTCATTGTAGTAGTTGAAATAATATGTTGGTATTAATATGATAGTTTTCGTTTGAAGGGAAATGGAAAATGACCAATGAGAAATAGGGTGTAGTATCTTGGAGGGGAGGAAGAAAAATTCACACAAAAGGGGGGAAAACATGTGAACAGTATTGTGTTGAATGATGATCAGAATGAGATTAATTGGGAGAAGTGAGATAGTGTTGGTGTTAGGATAATAGTATAATAATACTGGTTGGAAAGGAAATGAAGGTAAATCATCAATGGAAACAATGAACAATGTTGACACACCAACAACAATGCACACCCACCTACCCCCCCCCCCCCCCCCACACACACACACATACACGCGCGCGCGCGCGCGCGCGCGCGCACACACACACACACACACACACACATGCATGCACATATAGGGGGGATACTCATCAGGCAGAAGTAATGGGTGGTGGTCATAATGATAACAGTTATTACGTGGGGATGTTTTTGTGCTGATAATGATGGCGGCTGGAAAGGAGGATGGGGGGGGGGGGGGGGGGGGGGGGGGGGGGGGGGGGGGGGGAAGTAAAAAAAAAAAATGCATGGCGGTGGGGGTGTGGGGGAGAGAGAGCTAACTGACTTTGTCTCCTACTGACTGCTGCCCTTTGTTGTTTTTGTGTTTCCCGTCACGTCTTTGACTCCGACCGACTGCTGCCCTTTGTTGTTTTGTTTGTATTTCCCGTCACGTCTTTGACTCCTACCGGCTGCTGCCCTTTGTTGTTTTGTATTTCCCGTCACGTCTTTGACTCCTACTGACAGCTGCCCTTTGTTGTTTTGTATTTCCCGTCACGTCTTTGACTCCTACTGCCCTTAGTTGTTTTGTATTTCGAGTCACGCCTTTGATTTTCTATACGTAACTGTGAACGCTGTAAACCACTTTTCATTGTCCCTCATTTCCTTTTGCTTCACATCCATTCTGAGCTGCATGCGTGCAATCGTCATTTGGCATTCCTCATTGCCCAACTCTTCTTTTTCCCACGACCCTCTCAACAACAACCAACACCACAACACAATGCCAACCGTCATATGTTCCCCCACACTCATTCCAGCTTTTGCCTGTCCATTCGTTTCCTACCACCCATCATCCAGCCGTTTGCACTAGGATAGGCTATGCCAAAACACAGTTTCCGAAAACCAATTCAGCATCCCATCTCAACTTCCTTAACAATGCCTTAGACTACGCATCACTCCTCGTGGCTTCTTTTTTTTTTTTTTTTTTTTTTTTTTTTTTTTTTTTTTTTTTTGCTGTCTCAACCTCTGCACCACCTCAGAGGCAATGCACCCACGCCGCTCATTCCGACACCCTGTCCACAGCTACAGCCCGGTCGGCCCCGCCGCAGCCCCGGCACCGGCAATCCACAGGGAGCAGTCAATGTCAAGTCGTCAAGAGGCAACCCACCGGAGGAAACACTGCACTGCTGCCGAGTCACTTCGGTGGTATTCAGTGGCGCCTGTTCTGATCTAACATACGCAGGACACCTCCTACTAAGCCCCCTACTGACGACAATAATTGCTTAGTCGCGGAGCCGGCATGAGTGAGCTCTCCCCCCGAGGGCGCCACCACGTCTGTCCAACGACAGCCCCCATGGACCCGCCGATACCGGTGACCCCGACGGAACCAAACCAAGGCCACAGACGCGGAGAGGACATCGAAACTGAGGTCACCATGAGAGCAGGGCATGAAGGGCCAAAGAACTTGAGACATTTTTTTTTTAATGCTGATCGATGAGAATGAGGATGATTAAGATGATGCTACGGATTTCGATTTCGGTCTGAGACTACATGACAGGGCTGTACTCTACGCTTCCTTTCATAATATATCCCGGCGTCAACCAGGCCCGAGAGATACAGGCATCTGCAGTGTTGGTCAGGAAATTTGAGCAACACTCTCAGAAACGCATCCATTAGGTGGATGAAACTCGACTGTGTGGTCCCAGTCTTCCCAACTGAGCCCGTAGCAAACTCAACTCTGGGTAGGAGCCGGTCGGGGCAGAAAAACCCACATGATTCTGATGGGATTCGAACCCACGACCTCCTAGCCGGGAGTCCGCGACGCTAACCACTTCGCCACGGCGGCTGTTCCTCGTGGCTTCTCATTTTCTCACACTCCATCCAACCTCCCTAACACCACTCTCACCACTACCACCACAAAGATTCTTTTCCAGTCCAGTCGTAAACTCATGTTGGCACATATCAAAACACTCAGTTCAACTCTGAAATCTCTGTCCAACCTTCTCCAACATTTCAAACAACAAACCACAATTATCATGCTCGTAGCCACTGCCTCCAAATTCAGACAGCTCATCCACACACAAAAAACCAACTCATTTACAACCACTGCAATCAGATCGACCAAGACAAACTATCACAATTACACACATACACAAACTCACAACAAATTGCCCAGACCATTCAGACTCCCCAACCCACAATTCCTATCCCACCCACTACCACATCTGAACACCACCACCACCTTGTCTACTGCATCCCTGAGAATCTCCCCCTCTCCGAAGATGAAAGATCGGTCTGGGCAAAAGGTTTGAAATTGATCCCCGTTCAACCCACCACCAATAAAGATCAGAACCACCTTGATGTGGAAAGATTCTTCAGCAAACTTCGTTGGATGGCGACACTTGAAACGTACCCCAAACCCCACCACCACAGAACTCTAACACTATCACTGAACTCTTTCAAATCAGAACTCTAACATTATCACTGAACTCTTTCAAATCAGAACTCTAACATTATCACTGAACTCTTTCAAATCAGAACTCTAACATTATTTCACTGAACTCTTTATCACACCCCAGTGCTCTACCCACTACTACCCTCCAACAAATCCAGCGAAGTTGAATTCTACATAAAAAAAATGCAAAAGTGACATCAGCCAAGTCAAATCCAAACCTGTCCGACATTGTAACCTTTCACAAGACCAACAGGAAGCCCTCAAATCACTAAGAGAACGACAGGACATAGTCATCAAGCCAGCAGACAAGGGTGGTGCTGTTGTAGTCTGGGACAAACAACTGTACATAACAGAAAACACAAAAACAACGGCCAAACACAAATTTCTATACACCCCTCAAAACATCACCTTTCCCACAACACCAGAGACTCATCGCAAACTCAATCAAAGAAGAAATCAAACTCGACAACCTGCCGACCACAGCCAAACTCCCGATCATGACAGACACTAAACAGCCCAGCTTCTACCTGCTTCCCCAAATACACAAAACAAACAAACACACCTGACAGACCCATCGTTGCCTCCCCACATACCTCAAAGACACAACCCACACACTGAACAGGATCAATTCATACAACACAGACCCCACTTTTCAACCCAGCCTCCTCTTCACACTTGACGTGGTGTCACTCTACACCTCTATCCCCCACGCTGATGGACTGAAGGCTCTCACATTCTTCCTCAACAAACGCCCCCCCCCCCCCCCCCAAACAACACCCTCCACCACTACACTGATCAGAGTTGAAGAATTAGTCCTCACCCTTAACACCTTCGAATTCAACAATCACACATTCTCACAAATCAGTGGTGTTGCTATGGGCACCAAAATGGGGCCATCCTATGCCTGCCTCTTCATGGGACACTTAGAACACCGCCTACAATCGTGTACGCGTACGTCCGCTCGCTGCTATGCACACACATGTGCACGTCCACACCCATACGCGTACAACATACACGCATACACATAGACGCACAAGTGCATACACACACGCGCATGCGTACACGCCCACATACAACGACACACACATATACTGACATGTACGTGCACATAAATATGTAGATAGTGTGTGTGTGCTCACACAAAGCCACAAATTACACACACACACATACACACATGCACAGGCGCTTCTGCACACACACACACACGCGTACATAATGCAGGCATACACTTGCACACACACACACACACACACACACACACACACACACACACACACACACACACACACACACACACACACACACACACACACACACACACACACACACACACACACACACACACACACACACACACACACACGTGCGCGCACACATACACTCACAAATGCGCCCAAACGCACGCGCACATACACATACACACACTCACACTTACGCACACGCACACACATGGGCCTGTGCCCACAATCCATACACACACATATGTACATTCACTACACTCACATACAAAGAAAAGAAAAAAAAAAAGGAAAAGGCAATCAATGTCAGGTAGGCACTCAAGGTCTGACCAGCGAATTGGGCTAATGCGTAGGTCAGACATCTGTTAAGTCGTAGCCACGAGAGTCCCTTCTTCAATTCTCTCATCTTAGTTGTTAATTGATTTATCCATCAGCTTCAAATCATGCGTAGTGTGGTCTCAAAACTTAGCGGATGTGGTGTAGCGTATATGGACTAGTCCACACGCAGTGACGCCTCCTTGATGAAACTGAAACTGAAACACCATATTATTTCACTTATGACAATGATATCATCATCCTATGGTACTGTTGG
>JADBJO010032228.1:0-2500 GCA_016801955.1 Conus betulinus | reverse complement strand
CCAGCAGAAAGAGTCAGCTGGACTGATAAATTTGTTACTATGATGGACGCAGGTTCCTTAGAATGTAAAGAGATTGTTTTACTCGGCGACTTCAGTGTAGATCTTATGAAACCAAACAGCCAATGGAGCCAAACGATAAGTGTGTTGAGTTTACATCAGATTATCAAAACACCCACCAGAGTCACACCAACTTCAAAGACAATCATTGACCATATCTATGTCTCAAATGAAAATAACATACTAGAAGCTTGTGTACCAGTCTTCTGTTCTAGTGATTATTACCCAGTATGTGTTACATGGTCTAAACATGGAGTGAAAATCCCCAAAACCCAGGCCACAATACCATAACCTATCGTTGTTGCTTTCTCAAAATTTAACGAACAAAAATTTTTTGTTTGATTTAATGAACTCAGAACTTTATACAGTATACAATATTACTGATCCAGATTCAGCGATTAACTTTTGGATCGAAATTTTTACAGAAGTCTATAATAGAAATGCTCCATTAAAAACAATCAGAGTAAAGCATATTCCCAAACCACCGTGGTACACGAAAGAATTACAGGAGGCATGCTACCTTAGAGACTTTTGAAAGAACATGGCTATGAAGAAGAATCAAGGTCACTAAGAAATGCAATAAACTCTGAGAAGCGCAGGGAAAAAAACAAAATACTATCGCGAGTTATTAACTTCCAAACAAACTCCAAAACTGGTTTGGCAAGCAATAAAACCAGCTTAACAATAACAGTTCTTCTTCAAAATCAACTGTTATCAAAGGTATTTCTGCTGAACAACTTAACACTCACTTCTCTACCATTCCAGATACAGTTGTTACTACTGATCATTCAAGCTCTAATGAACTTAAAGAACTCCACCAATTTTGTCACGACAAAAAAAAAATCACGTCTGAACTACACATTCCACCCATAAACTGTGCACGAGGTGTATCAGTACCTACTTCATCTCAAACAGTCAGGAACACGTGGATTAGATGGCATAGATGGCAAAATTCTGAAACTCTCGGCTCCAGTTTTAACTGACACGTTAAACGCATATCTTTAATTTGTGCATAGATAAAAGTTATTTTCCAAATGCGTTCAAAAAAGCAAAAGTTATACCCATTCATAAATCTGGTGATAATACTGATCCTTCAAACTACAGACCAATATCAATTATATCTATCCTTTCCAAACCTCTAGAAAAGCATTTAAATAAACACATCCTTCATCACTTCAACAAGTACGATTTGCTCCATCCCGGACAGTCTGGTTTCAGACAGAAACATTCCTGCCATTCTGCATTAATCAATCTTGTAGATGTGTGGCTTAATAATATCAATAACAACAGATATTGTGGTGTCTTATTCGTTGATTTCAGAAAAGCATTCGATGTCATTGACCACAATCTCCTTATTCGAAAACTGGAAGTATACGGTCTTTCAAAATCCGCCTTATCCTTCTAAAATCATGCATCATAAAACGACAACAATGCGTCTTATTGGGGACGACGACTGTCTTTCTGTAACAACTCTTAAGTATGGTGTTCCACAAGGGTCCATTTTAGGGCCGCTACTCTTCTCAATCTACATTAATGACCTACCCCTACATGTGAGATCTACATGCGACTCTATTGCAGATGACACCACAATTCACACCAGCCATAATGATCCTTTCAGCCTCTCAAAACATTTGCAAGAGAGTACCAACGATCTTGTAAAATGGACCGAACTAAATCACATGTCACTTCATCCTCAAAAAAACTAAACTGATGTACATTACAACTAGGCAAAAAAAGACAAAAGCTCACACCAATGATTTCCCTTCCATACACCTCAATAATGTACTTGTGGAACAAGTCACTCATCATAAAGTATTAGGACTAATAATTGACAATAGTCTCAGCTGGAATCCCCACATAACTTTACTGTGCAAAAGGCTTTCCCAGAAAGTTTATCAGCTTCACCAAAATCAAACACTTTCTTGACTTTCATTCACGAAAACTTTTTTCCATGCTCATATTCAGTCTTATGTTGATTATGCATCGACTATATGGGACTCTGCAAGTGCAAACACACTAAAACCATTGTTCAGCCTACATAAACGAGCGCAAAATTAATCCTTCTGAAGAAAACTAGCCTCGAAAGCTCTGATTATAAACATCTTCACATTCTTCCATTCAGCCAGAGACTCAAATACAACAAAAGGACTAATGATGCACAAGATTCTGACCGGGAATGCTCCAACAACTTTAATGAGCCGATTCTCAAAAGTCTCGTCGAGAAACTCCCCCAAACTCCATATCCCATTCCCCAGAATTGACTTATTTAAATCAAGTCTAACGTACTCGGGCTCCTCTTTGTGGAACTCCCATCCAGAATCCATCAAACAAGTCCATTGTACCACAAGTAATCTCAAAATTATAAAGAATCCCATTTTCATGTACTTAACCATTTTTTTTTCTCTATTTTTTTTTATGTATCAAATATACATACATACATGTG
>JADBJO010032227.1:0-15909 GCA_016801955.1 Conus betulinus | reverse complement strand
CGGGTACAAAGTTACGCGTAGCATACTCACCACAACTTAAGAGATCACTGAGTCTTAAAAGGGTCTTTGATTATGAGAGTCTTTATTGAACACTGTTACATCACATCAAAATTTGCATGTATTTAACCTCTAACCCTAGCACTCATCTGTCCAACAATAAACAAAATGTAAATGAAGAGAAAAGGTTTGAGCACATTTTTTTTCTTTTAAGTTGAAAACATGCGCGCACAAATGTGTGTGTGTTGTGTGTTGTTTGTGTGTGTGTGTGTGTGTGTGTGTGTGTGTGTGTGTGTGTGTGTGTGTGTATGTGTATGTGTGTGTGTGTGTGTGTGTGTGTGTGTGAGTATGAATGTGTGTGTTTGTGTGTGTGTGTGTGTGTGTGTGTGTGTGTGTGTGTGTGTGTGTGTGTGTGTGTGTATCTGATGTATCAAAAAGATACACACACACACTCACAAACCTCAGTATAGTAGGTGTATGGAGCCTCGTTGAACTTCACTCCATTATTCTGCAACTTGCTGATGGTTCCAATGATGTCCCCCTGTGTGAAGCCCACATGCTGGACACCTGCCCCTCCATGGTTGGTCAAAAACATGTCAAGCTGATTTGGACCTGCAAAAAAGAAAAAAAAAAAAAAAAAAAAAAAAAAACCTGAATATTATCTATGAAGTAAAACTGAAGTCTGCAGAGTTCAAGTCACACGACCTCACATGCATTTAGTCAGTAACAATAGTTCTTACTCAAAAATGCTTGTGAATTGTTTTCCAGTTTAACAAACACTGCCAATCATCTCTCGTATCTGTTCGTAGTCTTTCTAGAGTCAGCATCACATTTTAAACAATTGCAAGATATATCTAGGTTATTTTTCTTTCTAATTTTAATCAATTCCAATTTTAATAAGGCCAATAATCATCTCTGATACTGTGTGATAGATCTATCTTTTTGTAGCCTCTCAGCATCACATTTCAAAAACATTTGCGTGGGTGGCTTCCTTTGAAAGTTTTGCAGAGAATTAGCTTCATCTATCAACTGTTCACCAAAGCGACAAAACTTTAATTAATCTCTGTTTGGAATCCCCAAAACATCTGCTGGACAGCTCCCAAAGAGTTCAAAACAACACTGCAAGTCAAATATTTAAATGTTCTGACTTTGAAAAAAAAAAAGTCTCCATTTTCATTTTATTTTTATTCACTGACTGTCTCAACATTGATACTTTACTACTCAATCTGAAACTATCTATTCCTACTTATTTGAACTCCGTCAGGCGTACACTCCAATGCATTACCTAACTCTATCATAGTCTATGACATATCTGATAGTGATATGTGATGCAAGTTAAAAACCAGTTGTACACCCAAAAAACACATGTATGCACAAGATCAGCTGTATGTCCTTTCTTCTCAACCTCCCTCTATTTGGAATATATTCTTCATGTGTTAGTAATAACTAGTACAAACACAACAACACTCACTCAATAAATTCCCCTAAATCTGGTCCAAAAATACATTGTACCAGTGTACCTATCAGACAATCCCTGAAAACCATTCAATTAAACCTGACCAGTATACTTAGTCAGTTAGTGTGGTGTGTGTGTGTGTGTGTGTGTGTGTGTGTGTGTGTGTGTGTGTGTGTGTGTGTGTGTGACTGTGTCAATGTGTGTGTATGCATGTGTGTGTGTGTGTGTGTGTGTGGGTGTGTGTGTGTGTGTGTGTGTGTGTGTGTGTGTGTGATTGTGTCAATGTGTGTGTGTGTGTGTGTGTGTGTGTGTGTGTGTGTGTGTATACATGTGTGTGGTGTGTGTGTGTGGGTGTGTGTGTGTGTGTGTGTGTGTGTGTGTGTGTGTGTAAATGTGTGAATGTCAAACAGAAACTAAAAGCATAGCAAACCATCAAATTTTACTCCTTGGAATTTCCATACCTTGATCAGGCAATGTCTCAGCTATCACAAACTTCACACTGCCCATGGCTTTGTCCTCTGTTGCTAATCCTGTTTCGGCACACTTCCAGTACTCGAAGGCTTTCAGCCTCATTCCCACATCTTTCCCGCTGATCACAAATCCATCCTCATCATCATCCTCCCTGTAGTTGACAGAACATAACAAACTGGCTAAACGACACCATAATAGTGTAGACAATATCCAACTTTAACCCCATAAGAGAAGATAAGTACTCTTTCTCAGAATGATTCAATGAAGCCCAGAGAATTATTCAGAAGGATTTTTATTTCCCTTATGTGGGGCAAATTTTTGTAAAAATGACTCCAATTTTTAAACGCTAATGATAGAATTAACAATCATCATTATATTTTTTTTTTTATAAATTTTGTCAACATCTTTTATGTTCAGCAGTTGGGTTTTTCTTGTGTTGTGTTTTTGTTTATATAGCTGTTGTTGTTGTGCTTTCTTGCTTGTTTGTTTGTTTTTCTGTTTCATCTTCGATTTTCCATCTCTGGCACTATCTCAATTCTCATGCCATTCAGTGATTCCTATACAAAACCACACCCAGATTTGTCCGGTTACCCTTACAACTACAGCGTCAGCACCAGAGGTCTGCAAGGAACAATCAAAATCAAGTTGCCACTTGAGAGAAACCTACCTGAGGAGTCACTCCACTGTACCTGAGTCATTCTGATGGTGTTCAGTGGTGTCTGCTCTAATTCAACTATACAGGGCACCACCCACTATTATACTAAACCTCTAGTGGACAATAAAGAACTGCCAAGTCATGAAGCCAGAGTTAGTAAGTGTCCACTCTACCAAGACACCACCATATTCATCAGTGACAGTCAATCTGAGCCTGCAGACACAAACTGAAATCGTATCATGACAAAGTCACTGCAGGCAAGAACTTGAAAAGGTTTAACAATGGTCCCCACACAGGCAAGGCATGGACGGACATTTATAAATTTTGCCTTTTCTATTTGTCATTACTCATCACTTAGTGAGATTCAGGATGATGAAGGTTATGCTACGTGAGTTCATTCTGATCATACATGACAAGTCAGTGCTCTATGCTTCCTTGATAGATCCAGGCATCAACCAGGCCTGAGAGACACAGACGCCTGCAGAGTTAGACTTGGAACTTGAGTGATATTCTATGAGATCCCTGAAATCTGTTCAACAGATGAAAACTTGACTTTGTAGTTTTAGTTTTCCCATTCAGTCCCACAGTACACTCAGTCTGAGAGAGTGGTAGCTAAGGCCAAAAAAAATCAGTGGGCATCAAACCCACAATCTGCCAGCCACAACTCCTTGATGCTATCCATAACAACAATGTGGCTGATTCTGACAAATGTCATCTTTTCAAAGCCCTCCACACTGCAATTTACTGTACACAGAACTATTCTCATAACACGTAAACAGGAAAAACTTCATAGAAGAAAAAAACAGAACCGACTAAAATGGAGTGGTCACTGAAAGGTTCAGTGAAACATAAGTCTGCCCGTTTTGTACACATCCATAAAAACCTACAAGAAGATGTTAACATAATGCTGGACAAAGATTTCTTAATTAGATGTAGAGATACTTCCTTCAAAATCTAGGTTTTGTTTCTCAAAATGTGACAGAGCCAACAGACACTGTTTCATAATACTTGATATATACTAACACCATCAGACCATGCTGTGAACTTACTTGTGCAGAGCTTTGTAATCATGTTTGTTAACATTTATTTGTATTTTCTCACACCACTCATCAGTTATGTTATTGTCATACCCTGGTCATACCCTGGCTAAAAGACTCCAAGGATCATCTGAACAGACGAAGCACTTGCACACTATGGTACAAAAGCACTAATCAGCTAAGGATGAGAACATTACATGTGTGACTGTATTTTTTTTGAACCTGCCACGTGGGCAGCCACACTCCCACTTCGAGGGAACTCATCAGTTATGAGTTAGTTGTTAGGTGACATACATCAGATAACTTGTTTTGTTGTGCAAGACAAACATGTGCACCTTGACAGAAGTTGTACAAATGATGCTAGTTTTCATCTAGCGTGTTGTGGTACATATCACAAAATGTGTGTGTGTGTGTGTGTGTGTGTGTGTGTGTGTGTGTGTGTGTGCATGTGTCTAGGCATGTATGCGCATGTTTCACTGTGAATAGACACTCACAATATGTGTGTGTGTGTGTGTGAATGTGTGTGTGTGTGTGTGTGTGTGTGCGCGCGCGCGCGGTGTGTGTGTATGTGTGTGTTTCTTGTTGTGTGTGTGTGCATTTATCTTTTACATACACACGACAAAATGCATTGTCCTAGAAAGATAAATGTTTTGTGCAAGTACATCTATAGATACATGTGATCATTTTGTTATTCATATCTTCTTCTCTTAATCAGTCACTGCCAACTGCTTACGATTCTGCTGATGGCTAAGGTTCTCATTACTGTCCTGTTCCATGTATACTGAGAAAAATGTAAAGTGACGGTATATACATATAATATATATAATATATAATTATATATTATATATAAAATATATATATATATTAATATATATATAGATGTATGATACCGTCACTTTACATTTTTCTCAGTATACATGGAACAGGACAGTAATGAGAACCTTAGCCATCAGCAGAATCGTAAGCAAGTTGGCAGTGACTGATTAAGAGAAGAAGATATGAATAACAAAAATGATCACATGTATCTATAGATGTACTTGCACAAAACATTTATCTTTCTAGGACAATGCATTTGTCGTGTGTATGTAAAAGATAAATGCACACACACACAACAAGAAACACAACACATACACACACACGCGCGCGCGCGCGCACACACACACACACACACACCACACACATTCACACACACAACACACACATATTGTGAGTGTCTATTCACAGTGAAACATGCGCATACATGCCTAGACACATGCACACACACACACACACACACACACACACACACACACACACACACATTTGTGATATGTACCACAACACGCTAGATGAAAAACTAGCATCATTTGTACAACTCTGTCAAGGTGCACATGTTTGTCTTGCACACAAAACAAGTTATCTGATGTATGTCACCTAACAACTAACTCATAACTGATGAGTTCCCTCGAAGTGGGAGTGTGGCTGCCCACGTGGCAGGTTTCATAAAAAAAATACAGTCACACATGTAATGTTCTCATCCTTAGCTGATTAGTGCTTTTGTACCATAGTGTGCAAGTGCTTCGTCTGTTCAGATGATCCTTGGAGTCTTTTAGCCAGGGTATGACCAGGGTATGACAATAACATAACTGATGAGTGGTGTGAGAAAATACAAAATAAATGTTAACAAACATGATTACAAAGCTCTGCACAAGTAAAGTTCACAGCATGGTCTGATGGTGTTAGTATATATCAAGTATTATGAAAACAGTGTCTGTTGGCTCTGTCACATTTTGAGAAAACAAAACCTAGATTTGAAGGGAAGTATCTCTACATCTAATTAAGAAATCTTTGTCCAGCATTATGTTAAACATCTTCTTGTAGGTTTTTATGGATGTGTACAAAACGGGCAGACTTATGTTTCACTGAACCTTTCAGTGACCACTCCATTTTAGTCGGTTCTGTTTTTTCTTCTATGAAGTTTTCCTGTTACGTGTTATGAGAATAGTTCTGTGTACAGTAAATTGCAGTGTGGAGGGCTTTGAAAAGATGACATTTTGTCAGAATCAGCCACATTGTTGTTATGGATAGCATCAAGGAGTTGTGGCTGGCAGATTGTGGGTTTGATGCCCACTGATTTTTTTTGGGCCTTAGCTACCACTCTCTCAGAACTGAGTGTACTGTGGGACTGAATGGGAAAACTAAAACTACAAAGTCAAGTTCATCTGTTGAACAGATTCAGGGATCTCATAGAATATCACTCAAAGTTCCAAGTCTAACTCTGCAGGCGTCTGTGTCTCTCAGGCCTGGTTGATGCCTGGATCTATCAAAGGAAGCATAGAGCACTGACTTGTCATGTATGATCAGAATGGAACTCACGTAGCATAACCTTCATCATCCTGAATCTCACTAAGTGATGAGTAATGACAAATAGAAAAGGCAAAAATTTATAAATGTCCGTCCATGCCTTGCCTGTGTGGGGACCATGTTAAACCTTTTCAAGTTCTTGCCTGCAGTGACTTTGTCATGATACGATTTCAGTTTGTGTCTGCAGGCTCAGATTGACTGTCACTGAATGAATATGGTGGTGTCTGGTAGAGTGGACACTTACTAACTCTGGCTTCATGACTTGGCAGTTCTTTATTGTCCACTAGAGGTTTAGTATAATAGTGGGTGGTGCCCTGTATAGTTGAATTAGAGCAGACACCACTGAACACCATCAGAATGACTCAGGTGGACTCGGTACAGTGGAGTGACTCCTCAGGTAGGTTCTCTCAAGTGGCAACTTGATTTTGATTGTTCCTTGCAGACCTCTGGTGCTGACGCTGTAGTGTAAGGGTAACCGGACAAATCTGGGTGTGGTTTTGTATAGGAATCACTGAATGGCATGAGAATTGAGATAGTGCCAGAGATGGAAAATCGAAGATGGAAACAGACAAAAAAACAAAAACAAACAAGCAAGAAAAGCACAACAACAAACAGCTATAAAACAAAAAACACAAAACAAAGAAAAAAACCCAACTGCTGAACATAAAAGATGTTGACAAAATTTATAAAAAAAAAATATAATGATGATTGTTAATTCTATCATTAGCGTTTAAAAATTGGAGTCATTTTTACAAAAATTTGCCCCACATAAGGGAAATAAAAATCCTTCTGAATAATTCTCTGGGCTTCATTGAATCATTCTGAGAAAAGAGTACTTATCTTCTCTTATGGGGTTAAAGTTGGATATTGTCTTACACTATTATGGTGTCGTTTAGCCAGTTTGTTATGTTCTGTCACTACAGGGAGGATGATGATGAGGATGGATTTGTGATCAGCGGGAAAAGATGTGGGAATGAGGCTGAAAGCCCTTCGAGTACTGGAAGTGTGCCGAAACAGGATTAGCAACAGAGGACAAAGCCATGGGCAGTGTGAAGTTTTGTGATAGCTGAGACATTGCCTGATCAAGGTATGGAAATTCCAAGGAGTAAAATTGATGGTTTGCTATGCTTTTAGTTCTGTTGACATTCACCACATTTTACACACACACACACACACCACACACACACACACACACACACACACACACACCACACACACACACACACCATGTATACACACACACACACACACACACACACACCACACACACACACACACATTGACACAATCAACACACACACACACACACACACACACACACACACACACACACACACACACACACACACACACACACACATGCATACACAACATTGACACAGTCACACACACACACACACACACACACAACACACACAACACACACACACACACACACCCACACACTAACTGACTAAGTATATACTGGTCAGGTTTAATGAATGGTTTTCAGGGATTGTCTGATAGGTACACTTGGTACAATGTAGTTTTGGACCAGATTTAGGGGAATTTATTGAGTGAGTGTTGTTGTGTTGTACTAGTTATTACTAACACATGAAGAATATATTCCAAATAGAGGGAGGTGAGAAGAAAAGGACATACAGTGATCTTGTGCATACATGTGTTTTTGGGGTGTACAACTGGTTTTTAACTTGCATCACATATCACTATCAGATATGTCATAGACTATGATAGAGTTAAGGTAATGCATTGGAGTGTACGCCTGCCTGACGGAGTTCAAATAAGGTAGGATAGATAGTTTCAGATTGAGTAGAAAGTATCAATGTTGAGACAGTCAGTGAATAAAATAAAATGAAAAATGGAGACTTTTTTTTTTCAAAGTCAGAACATTTAATATTTGACTTGCAGTGTTGTTTTGACTCTTTGGGAGCTGTCAAGCAGATGTTTGGGGATTCCAAACAGAGATTAATTAAAGTTTTTGTCGCTTTGGTGAACAGTTGATAGATGAAGCTAATTCTCTGCAAAACTTTCAAGGAAGCCACACGCAAATGTTTGAAATGTGATGCTGAGAGGCTACAAAAGATAGATCTATCACACAGTATCAGAGATGATTATTGGCCTTATTAAAATTGGAATTGATTAAAATTAGAAAGAAAAAATAACCTAGATATATCTTGCAATTGTTTAAAATGTGATGCTGACTCTAGAAAGACTACGAACAGATACGAGAGATGATTGGCAGTGTTTGTTAAACTGGAAAAACAATTCAACAAGCATTTTGAGTAAGAACTATTGTTATGACTAAATGCATGTGAGGTCGTGTGACTTGAAACTCTGCAGACTTCAGTTTTACTTCATATGATAATATCAGGTTTTTTTTTTTTTTTTTTTTTTTTCCTTTTTTGCAGGTCCAAATCAGCTTGACATGTTTTTGACCAACCATGGAGGGGCAGGTGTCCAGCTGTGGGGCTTCACACGGGGACATCATTGGAACCATCAGCAAGTTGCCGTGCAGAATAATGGAGTGAAGTTCAACGAGGCTCCATACACCTACTATACTGAGGTTTTGTGAGTGTGTGTGTATCTTTTGATACATCACGATACCACCACAACACACCACACACACACACACACAACACACACACACACACACACACAACACACACACACCATACTCAACACACACACACCCACACACACACATACACATACACACACACACACACCACACCACACCACACCACACACACACACACACACACAACACACACAAACACACACATTTTGTGCGCGCATGTTTTCAACTTAAAGAAAAAAAATGTGCTCAAACCTTTCTCTTCATTTACATTTGTTTATTGTTGGAAAGATGAGTGCTAGGGTTTAGAGGGTTAAATGACATGCATAGATTTTGATGGAATGGACCAGGTGAATAACGACTACTCATCATAACCCACAGACCCCTTTAAGACAGGCGCGCTGCAGACCCCCCTTTGTTGTAGTACCCCCACACAGAACGACCATGCACCAATCCTCCGTGATCTGATCTTCAAGTGGTGGTGATGGGTAGTCTACGCGTAAGCGGCGGTACCTGGTATGCACGGGTCTTTGTCTTTGCACGGTGAACATGCTTTTTTTCGTAAACATTGTACTAGTATGGGATGGCGGTGATATAAGGTCTATACCATCGGTACGCGGTCATAGGTGGGTATGTGCCCTTGTCTCATGAGTGACATCGTCTTTCTGCTCGGCCAGCGGTGTAGTGACACTTCTGTTCAATAAAACTGATTCCGACGCCTGTGTTGATTGATGTTGGGTGGTGGGCACACCGCACGGGCAAGGTTGCTGGGAAAGGACTGCCCCCGGGGGGCAGGGTGACGGGGGACGCCTGATCGAGTGACGACGAGGTCCCTGGTGGCTTGGCAAAAGCTCGAAGGAAGTTCATGGCACCAGACCTAGAGGCAGGACGGTTGTCCAGCGGACACCACAGGCACAAGCATGGTCGTCTGCAGTGCAGCCCAGAGGTGTGAGGTAACGTGCTGACTCTATCCTTCTTCCCCTCCTTCCCTTGTCTGCCACATTGCTTCCGCTTGTCAGTGCAGCGTCAACCTGAGACCCCTTGAACGTTCCGCCCAACTCGACTTGCCGTGACGACGCATTTTCAGTGCACTGAGGGCAACTGCCCACAGACGGCCGTGAAGCGTGGCCTTGTGGCGCGTTCGTGTCCTTTTTCCATCTTTCGCCCCTGCCCTTCCCGCGCGGATGCGTCCCCTTCGACGGTGGCCGTTGCCTTTTTTTGCTACCGTTTGGGGCCCCTTAGCTTTGTCCGTTGCACTGGCAGTGCTCCCCCCTTTGCGTTTGGCGGTCTGTGCCCTCCCACCCGTTCTTATGCTTAACGATGTATGCCCCGTGCGCCACTTTTGTTGGGGCAGGACTGAGCGTCCGCACCGTTGACGTGGATTTCACTGGCCTGCGGCCTGCAAAGTCCTTAGCTTCTATATTTTTCTCCCCCCCACCACCTCGCTGTTGGTGACTAGACTAGGGCGGGACGTGGTGGAGGGGGAGGAGCGCAGGATCGGGTAAAAATTTTCCTTAAGGTGTAGTCTTGTGGGGTTTTTGTTTGTTTTGTTTGTTTCATTTTGGTCCTGCATTGCATGGCTAGGAGGGGGAAAGGGGTTTGTGAAGCTGAGAAAAAATTCTTTGGCGTGCAAAGTCTTAGATTTTCCTAAGAAAGAATACAATGATACATGCCTAAGATTAGAATGGTGTGGGAGTGTGCACAGGTATATTTGTCTTGTGCGTGGGAGGAACTGATGAATTGTTGTTTTCTTGTTTTTTTTCTGTTTTTCTTGTTTTTTCTTTCAAAGTACTGCTGCAGAAGTTCACCCAGCGAGCCGACCTCGTTGGAAAGCAGGACCCTCTTTACACCGGGAGGTGCATCCTAGAGAGTGGGCAGCACCAGGTTCTGGCACTCCCCACCGGCCCCACCTTCCCGCTGCGCGCCCCCCCCACCCGCCCCATCTGCCGGTTACTCACCAGCAAAAGCGGGGGACGCCGACCATGCACAGGACCCCCCCCGCCAATCCTGATGGCGCCTTTCGTCCATTCTGTGTGGCTGACCTGGGGCTTCCAAACGGGGGAACCCTGTGTTGCCCCGGCCCCTGGCGGGGATGTTTTCCCTCTGTGCCGCGAACACGACCCCGGCCCCGGTTTGCCGGTGCCTGCGGGTTCATTCCTTAGCTGCCGATCCCCTCTTCGTCATTAGGCCTGCGTGGTTGCCAGATGCTGCATTGCATGTGTATTGGTTCGCGTGCTTTCCCCTCTGCGGCGTGAGACTTCTCCCATCTTGACACTGTGTGGACCCACTTGCCCCTTGCTCCCTGTGCTCCTGCACTGCGCATTTCCCATTCCTCTTGTCATGTAGGGTTGTCTGCCAGCTGACCCCGGCCCGGGACGAGGGTCTGCTGATTTGTGTGGAACCATTTTCCTTATTCTTGGTATGGCGTGACAGGTGACGCGACGCGCGGCAGAGAGGGGCCGAGCGAGAGCGAGCGCAGTGATGCATTTATCGATTTGACGATGTTGGTCGCTTTCCATATTCTCTCGGCGCGGCGTTGATGGTGGCCACGAATATAGATAGCTTGTCAAATTGTTATGCACCGACGAATTTCGTTCCTTACAGGCATGATAGCCTTTCACGGCCAGTGTTCGTAGCGATGAGGGTAGCGGATTTATTTCTCTGTGGATTGGACGTGAAAATGGCACATGAATTTCGGTGGGCTGAACTTGTTTTTTCCAATCTTTGCCTGCCTTTGCCCATCACCCCCCACTCCCCCCGATGCCCGTATTTTCGCCAGCTTTGCTTGATACGTTCAAATTTGAATGAAGCCGTTTTAGCACTTTTTGTCTCGATGTTTTCTTATCGTCTCTGCGGTGTTTATAACTTCTCTACTGGAGTTTTTAAGGTGTTTAAAAAAGAATGCATCCCACGTTCACTGTGATTTGACGGAGGCGCCATATCACCGGTTTTTATTTGCAATTCGCAGTCACAAATTGCCTCTGCACATGCTCTCTCTCTTCTGCTCTCTCTATCATCCTCTCTTCTCCCTTCTCTTAATTACAATGCATAATATTAGTCTTTTTTGTCAGTTGAAATATGAAGGCTCGTTAAGTCCGCAGGCGAAAGGGATGAAACACAGATTTGATATTATAAGATTAAGATTAGTAAAGAGAAAACTAATGGGCAGCCTCAAATGGTTCTCACAAGAGGATTGAAACAAGTGGAAGCCTTCTAGCCGTAAATAAGGCAGAAGAGACAGCTGGATTTCAGAGATTATATAAGTGACCAGACCCCACACACCCCATGTGGCAAAACATGTCTGCATTTTGAAAAGAAAAGAAGCAAAAAAAAAAAACCAAAAATAACCACGGGTGTAGCTATATAAGTGTTGAAAATTTGCATGTCTATGTTTTTAGCAGTTAAATTTATACTTTGTACAACCAATCACAGGCTTGTGTACCACATTGAGAAAACACAGCCAGTGAGAGAAGCGTGCCGAGACTAGGAGCCGGATCCATGCAATGGGGAAACTGTGGCATTAAAAATGCATCTGCAGGAAAGGAGGGAAGGGCAGCACCAACCATTCAGTCTGTGTCCTTCTCTTTTTTTTTTTTTGTGTAGCGAAATGTAACCAACATACCTTGTTCACGAGCATTAACACCAAAATTTCTGTGCTGTTCTCTTCTTGTGGCCAGACTTATGGGGCGAGCTTTCTTGAATGTATTTTGTGGCATAGCTTAATTAGGTGGCTGGGAAAAAAAAAGAAACATGATATATATAGCTCTTACAACTAGAGACTGAGTGTTTTTACTATTGACAGTTGAAACGTTTGTGGAACAGACTTACAGCTCAGGATCCAGTGTTGTCCAAGTGTGCTGCGAGCTGTAGTGTTGGGTGTTAGGTGTAGTGGTGTGTGCTCCTAGCTGTTTCTGAAAAGAACATGAGAATGATGTCAATTGATTCAAGGTTTTCGTAGGGTCTCTCTCTGCAAAATGATGAAATCGATAGAAGGATGATCCATTGAGAATTCAGTAAAACACACGACGTATCTGTATTTTACAGCTTCACCCCTACATGCCTACACCTATGAATTCGTTATTTTCTCCGGCAATTGAACAAAAAAAAAAAAGAAACGAGAGTAGCCTCTGGCAATTACGGAAATTTATTTTTTCGTTAACGGTTTAACAATAACAAGCTTTCAACGAAGTCATTTAAAATACGATAGCAGGTTGAAGCAGACGATGCTTTTGATAAGCCAGCAAGCAGAACAACGAATGGTAAAGGAGACGTAAAGTCCCCCGCCTGGTCATAAAGCAGACGAACGCGCGTATGCTCTCAGTGTCGGTTCTGCTTTACCATCGAGCGGACGCTGTAGAACTCAGTTATTCAAGACAAAAGCATACTTTTGAAAGCGCGTATAGTTACGTAAACCAGCCGATATCGCAAGTAATTGAAGTTTTTTTTGAGGAAACATGGCTCGTGCTAATACAAAGAGAAAGCGATCTACGAATTTGCCAATGGATGATGCCGATGAACCTGACGATCAAAAAAGCGTCAGCCGTCACAGAAGTTCCTGCCAGACAAATGCCAGTGGCAAATTTCCATAAATGGATGAAATTGCGACTCTGACGATTCAAAAGCCACCCCCCCCCCAGTGCCAGCTGATTTGTGGACGATAGCGCATTTTCATGTAAGTTAAACATGGCGTCGTCGTAAAGTTTTGTCTTATTCTTTGCCCCATAGGGTTTGAGCGAATTATGACTATCCTGACCAACTCTTTTCAAAAAACTGTTTCAAAAGAAAAATGAAATGCTACTGCTTTTGGTCGTGCTCACTGAAATTTGAAATCAGGGTACTGAAATTCATGTTAGGGGTAGGATGTATGGTTCACGTCCAGGTAGGGAGCTTGTTCTCAAAAAGTGTCAGTTCTACAAGTGCCTCGGGCCAGGACATGAGCCGATTATTTTAACTGTTCAAAGAGGTGACAGAGATCTGGCATATGTATGCAGGGAGGGGACTTATAAGATTTTAGCAAGAGGAGGTGAAAAGTAAAACTGGAAAAACAACCTCAGCCCCTGATAGGTGCTTCACGTATATGTTTGAAATGAAAAAAGATAAATGTTTAATGGGCTTCAGATAGCCCCCACCCCAAAAAGAAATTCATGCAATGATTGAGCTGCTGTCACGTTTATGCTGTTCATGAACAAGATGTACTAGATAAAAGATGAATGATTTGCAATGCTATGGTCAGAATGAAAACGTTTTAGTGTGTTGATGCATCATTTAACAATGTGCACCGGGTATAATCAATATTTTGATTGTAGTCAGTGCACGTTCCTACTCTTATGGGTCCAAGTCTGGTAAGAAGACCGTGATTTCTGGTGCTCAAGATACACCACGATGTGACATCTGAAGAGCAGATCAGGAAAATAGGCGGCATGCAAGACTGCTGCCGAATGACTGCAGAAGCCCACAATGGCACACACGAGCACCACAGGTTTAAAACCCCGTATAAAAAACTGGTTTCAGTGACTGTGTGACGACTGTTTCAAGGGGCGGAGATGAAAAGCAAAAAAAATCATGACATCAGCAGTTGTTGTCTGTCATTGATGGAAAGGTATTGGTATTTGACGAGATTATGCAACCTTGGTGACATCTCGGTTATTGATTCATCCCTTTCTCAGTAGGCCTTTCATTTCTCACGTGTCCAGATGTTCCGTTGTGTTATGATTGTGGATGGTGCTTCAGCTGCTGTGATGATTGCAAAAGGAGCTATGAATCGTCCCATTACTTGTTTATTTCACATATTTGATGGACATGTTATTGATTGCTGCTGGTGTTTCGGTTATTCGTAAGGTTAAGGAGTTCCGAAGAAAGTTCACGCGAGCGCCACTTTATCTTCCTCAGGTACTGTGCATAGGCACGCAGCTTACTAGTTCAAATTGTGAAAGAGGGCTCACAGGTTTATTGCCAAATATGTAGGACGCATACTCCTTGGAACGTGCTGCTAGCAGGTTAGGGACAGAGGTTGTTAGAAAGTACTTTGACATAGGCAGTACCATTTTCACATTCTTTTTGTTCAGTCGTAAACTGCTTTGTTTGTTGGTTTGTTTTTCCCAAATGATTTTTGTACTTGCCACATTGTCCTTTGTCGATCTCATCATTTGAAAACAGAAGATTCAATTGAGTCAAGATTTGATTGCCAGTCAGTGTGAAATATTTTCTGCCGCTACTTTTTAGTTTGACGCTTTATCGGTTCTTTTGATTTTTTATTTGGTTTGTGTTTTTAACTTTTAGCATTCAAGCTCTTACATGGAACGAGCATTCAACCTCCACTAAATAGAATAGCTGTGTAGTGGGTGGTGGTGGTGTGTGTGTGTGGGTTGTGTGAAACTCAGTGGGCGATGTAATGAAGTGTTTCGTTTTTACACCATGTCAACCAACAGTGTGGCTGCCAAAGTTATAAAGTTAGTAGAACCTCACAAGTGTTTTTTTTACGTAGGCAACTGTAGCAAGGCCTCAGTCCAAGGGAAAACTACAGAAAACTATAGTGTTGACCATTTAACTATAGGGCATATCGTTTTCCATGCCACACGAGACAACAATAGTATTTTTGTTGGTTGTTGTTGTTTTAAAGAGTAAGAGGTCCGTCTGTCTCAAAAACAAGATGAAGGAATTAAGGCAATTTCATTTTTCGAAGGTGATGAGACTGATGTTAAGCAGGTAGTAATCTGAAATTGAATAACTAGCGAAAGGAGCATAAGTGAAATTGGACACAAATTATTTAGTTCTTCTCAGTGTGTCTATCAAGGACCAATTTGATTGAGCATTGTATGGTAAACACAAATCTTGCTTTCCTTCTTTTTTTTTTTGAATTGTGGAGACAGTTTTTAAACACACAGCAAAAAAGCAGATATTTGTAAGCAGTACTAATGAAATGAATATTGTCATTCCCATTATATATAAGTTCCAAATGCAAAGAAGTATGGATGAAATGATTTGGTTATTTTGTGCAATTTTTTTTTTTACTTTTTAGAATGGGCGTGTTATTCTGGCGACGATTATTTTAGTGTGTGGCATTGAGGTAAGAGGTCCGTTGAAGGTCATACTGTGTTTGTTGAATATTTCGATGAGATGACTTTGGAGATACCGAGTGCACCAAGGAATATTTCGGATTGGGACGCTGAAATCAGCAGTACGCAAAACATTTGTTATTTCGACGCCATACTCCTATGGCCCAGGTTGTGGTTATGCAGAACTTGCTCAGCAGTTGATCTGTCAGTTAATGGAGTATGAATGCAGTGGAAACGGACTTTGAATGCGGTTTGAAGGCGACGAGACAGAACGATATGCCATTGTTTGCTTTGAGCAGATGTTCTTGTGTGTCACGCGG
>JADBJO010032226.1:0-15911 GCA_016801955.1 Conus betulinus | reverse complement strand
CCCCCACTTTTTCGTTCAATAGCTCAACAGAAACACACTTCTTTCAGTCATAAATATCTGAGTTCTTAACGTCCCATAGATCACAATCGTCAGTGTCATTGCTCTTGTCAACCAGCATGGCGATGTCCTTCGTTTCAGAAGCGGAATGATCTGAAAATAATACCAAGGTCCCAAACACAATGCCGTCCGTGCAATCTCCCTCATTAAAGAGTGGCATCAGGGAGACAAATCGTGTTGGTTGTACATTTAGAATCCTTATAAATGGAAGAATAATTCCTGTCTAGCTCGGGTCTGTATTGTTTTCTCATTCAGTTAGCCCTCAACTTTGAGTGCAAAGGACAGCTGGCAACAGACTAAACAAAACGTGAGTGGTGGCTTAAGCCCAGGTCCAGTTTGTTCACGATCCATCTTACACGCGCAATTTGATCTACAGAAAAGAATATCACACACGCAACGCAGATGTCTCAGACTGCTGTCAGCTCACAGTTTGCCTGAGTGTCTAACTCGACGCGAGAGATCAAACGAGACGGCGGCCTCGATGGTCAACGCCATAAGCAAACAGCAATATCGCGCGTCTCAAGTGGCGGCCATAATGTATCATGGCGCTGCCGCTACGCCAGAGTGTGGGTTTTCCGATTGGTCATGGACTCGTCCAAGTACTGACAGGGGAACTTAGTGCATTTCGGCTCTTGTGAACAGGGTTACTGCCAGTTGTTGCATTAACTCTTGACAATAAACTGTGTTGTGATTGTCTGTTGGTGTCAGTCTCTATGCTGATGTCGCTTGAAATGCTGACATCATGATGTATGGCCAAACTGGGAATTTCACGAAAAAGGAAAAAAAAAAAGACGCAGGGGAGATATTACTGTGCAGCCATATTTGATGTGAAATCTGTCCGCACATTCCATTTTTAAAAGCAAGTTTGTGTCCCTTCAAAACCAAACCGCGACAAAATGACATGTTGATTCTGATAGCTGTTTCAATCTTTGCTTATCTTAGGAAACAAGGTTTACCTGTTTGTTCCTTTGGGTGACCAAAGGCGCTGAAATGTAGCATGTAGCACGGGTGCTAGTGCATGTTTCGCCTGTTTGCCTGATGGGTTATGCCTCTCATATTGCATCAGTGTCGAGGATTGAATTCTAGACTGAATTAGCTTAAATCTGGAGAGTGGCTTCTTAGCTTTCAACAATCTGTGTTTGCTTGTAGCACTACGAGTGAATGAGTAATGAACCAAGGGATCTGAAATGTGTCATTTAGCTTTTAAGGCATGCATGTCCTATTCCCACAAGACTATTTGAAAACCAGACTGATTCAGGTAAACAAACAGACACTCAAATAGACATACATTGTGAAACCTCTTATGCGTATGTTGCGTATTATGAATTCGGGTCGGTAATAATCAGAAACAATACAAAACACATATTTGTGGCAAGACCGGGACACATTCCACAGATCTATAACATATTGCCAGTGAAGATGAAAATGTGACAAGTAGTGTGGCCTCTGTGATAAGTTTTCACGTGAAATTTTACAGCTGTTACATTTGTTTCACATAAGACATGGACGTTTTCAGACATTATATGAAAAGGTGCCATGCGATATCATTTCATGTGAAATTTTTGTTCTTGTTGCAATGTCATTTTGCATGAATAATGAGCGCTACGAATGCAGGCCTATTATGGATAAAATCTGGACTCCAATATGACACACAGCTCTTTGCGCGCGTGCGTGCACACACACACACACACACACACACACACACACACACGTACACACGTACACACGCACACACACACAACCACACACACACACACACACACACACACACACACACACACACAGATAGAGAGAAACACACACATACACACTGACTGTGATATTGTATTATGACTTATACACATGTGAAATTTATCCAAATAAGCAGACATTGTTTCTCTCTCCTTGTTGCTGTTTTCTTAATGAGCATCACAAAGGACAATGATCGCCTTATCTATTTCATAGATTTATGCGATATATGGCGAGTACTCTCTCGAGTTATCACGATTATGGTAAGGTAGAGGTTGACAAAAAGGCCCTCCCTCTTCCTCTACCCTCCCCCTGCCCTCCATTGCCGCCCCCCCCCCCCCCCCCCCCCACCCCCCCCCTCCCTGTGTCTCTGTGTCTCTGTCTCTGTCTCTCTCTCTCTCTCTCTCTCTCTCATCTCTCTCCTCACGCACACACACACACACACACACAACACACACACACACACACACACACACACACACACAACACATATATATATATATATATATATATATACTATATACACACATATATATATATATATATTATATATATATATATTGTGTGTGTGGTGTGTGTGTGTGTGTGTGTGTGTGTGTGCGATTATGAAATCTCAGATTTGGAGGGGAAAAAAAACAAGCAAAAACACGTGACATAATAAAGAACATTTAGATGTAACTAAGCTACATAAATATATGCCACATGGGCAAACATACGTAGCACAATGAACAAGTAATATTCAGACTGCGCAGTGTTTACTCGTTTTGCCACATACCTATTAAAGAGCTGACACGTCATGCATAAATCGTGATCCGAAATAAGGGTTTAAAGAGATTAGAGCTTCAAAGCATGCGTAGTGTGGTCTCAAAACTCAGCAGATGTTGGTGTAGCGTATATGGGACTTGTACACACGGAGTGACGCCACTTTGATGAAGGTGAAACTGAAAACTTACAGAGCAAAGACGGTTAAAAAAGCTCCCCAAAGGTAGAAACACAGAAGACAATACTAAAGAAAGGAAAAACAGAAGAGCGTGAAAGAAAAGAGGAAATGAATAGCACAGAACTTTCCCAAGGTGGGGAGCTATTTGTACGGATAGAGCCCTCAGCATTTCCAATGGAAAATGTCCTCTGCAGATGAAGACATCTGTTCTTGTGATTCAGAGGAGAAAACGGGCAAGAAACAACGAAGACAACAGCACACAATAAAGACTTCATGAGATGTTAATGAGATAATGGATCCGGGCAGACATCTTGACGTCGTCAGTCAATGGACGGAACTCACTGGATGGAGACAAGATGTTTTGTTGCAAATCTAGAGAAATGGCAAGGGAACGTAGAGGGAAAGCCAAAATATAAACTAACCCAACATATTCACACACGCATACGCACATGGGTGGGGCGTGTATACATCATCCCCCCTCCCCCCCAACACACACACACACACACACACACACAAACACCACACACACACACACACACACATATATATATAGATATATATATATATATATATATATGCATATATATATATATAGAATATATATATCACACAACACACACACACACACACACACACACACACACACACACGCGCACACGCACATCGGTTTCTATGAACATTTCTAACTTATTCTCAACTGGTCAGGGAAATGCTGACGATTATGTCCAATTCTTTAAGTGTTGGATGTATGCTGTCAAACAGACATTGACCGATTAGAATGTGGTGTCATTAGATTGTGTGTGTGCGCGCGCGCGCGTGTGTGCATGTGTGTGTGTGGTGTGTTTGTGTGTGTGTGTGTGTGGTGTGGTGTGTGTGTGTGTGTGAGGTGAGGAGAGAGACCAGAGGAGAGAGAGAGAGAGAGACAGAGGACAGAGAGAGACAGAGAGAGAGAAAGAAGAGAGATTACAGAGAGAGAGAGAGACAGAGAGAGAGAGAGAGACAGAGAGAAGGACAGAGAGAGAGACAGAGAGAGACCCCCACAGAGAGAGAGGAGGGACCAGAGAGAGAGAGGGACAGAGAGAGAGAGAGAGACAGAGAGAGAGAGACAGAGAGAGAGACAGAGACAGAGAGAGAGGAGGGACAGGAGAGAGAGGAGGAGAGGAAGAGAAAAACGAGAGAGAGAAAAAGAGACAGAGAGAGAGAGACCCCCCAGAGAGAGAGAGAAAGAGAGAGAGAGAGAAGAGAAAGAGACACAGAGAGGAGAGAGAGGAAAGAGACAGAGAGAGAAAGAGACAGAGAGAGAGAGAGAAAAAGAGACAGAGAGAGAGAAAAAAGAGACACAGAGAGAGAGAGATGGGAGGGAGAGAGAGAGGGAGAGAGAGAACTGAACTGAGTGAGCGCATGCTTGGACACTTTGTCCTGTTTGTGGACCAGTAGTTGAAATACAAGATTCATATCAAGCTGACAAACCCGGGTTGGCAGTAGGCGAAAAAGAATCCAAGAATCCAACCAAAACTCCTAAGAGGGTTCAGAGGTAGCCACACTGTCAATATTAAGCGAACCGAAAATACAGAAAAGGACCGGCTGCTCCATGTCCCAGTCAGTCCCACAGACCCCCCCATGTCTCGGTCCACTTCCTAAGAGACCACATGATGCGCGAGGCCACCGTACGTTTCCTTATCAGGAGGATGGATCGGGAAAAGGGGGTGGAAGGGGATGGGGAGGGAGGGTGGAAACTCACCCAAACCTTCAGCACTTGTCCTCAACATTAGCGTGCTGTCGTGTTGTTAATGTCAAGCACACAACTTGTATTAAAAAAAAGTTACAGACATTGAACTGTAGAATTACCTGACTCTAGCAGAAAATCACAGTGCAGTGACAACGTATGATGTATACCCAGGGCGTTTCAGCGCGACAAATACAAACCGAGGCAAACCCCAAGTGCAGGTCTGTCTCCCCCAGCGCAGCAAATCAAGCGAATGCTCTCACGAGATCGTATCTTTTTACCAGAATCATCCAAGCAAAGATCAGCGAAAGATGAAAAAGCCAGATAAGAGCATGCAAGCTTGAGGAAGTAGCGTTTTCATACTGGAAGCAATTGCCGTATTGATTGACAGCTGCTAGCGTACCTCTGCTCTATTGATTTTGAAGAAGCCTTTGATAGCATGGACAGGAAATCCGTTAGCAGAACTTGAACCATTCTGAGTGACTTGAGGATTAAAATCATCATCATCATCATCATCATCATCATCATCATCACCATCATCATCATCATCATCACCATCATCATCATCATCATCATCAGAGAATCAGGTTTGCCATTGTTTCACACATCATTCATGTCTGGTGAAGAAGAAAGTCTCACTGGGATAACACATCACGTAGGACTGTGACGAGAGTTGGGAGTGGGTCAGTGTCTCCTCTAGGTCTTAGAATATGTTCTCTAATAGAGTTGTGCTAAAAATTTCACCTCCACCTCTCTCTTACTAGTTGTGTAAGGAGCAACTTTCTGGTGCTAATCATCGAAAGAAATTTTGTTTTTTTTCGGGGACTGTTAAAATTACTCAAGAACGGCTCAAGAATAATTTTCCTTAGGCTTGTACCCTTAAAGTACGTGTAAATCTGACTTAGAGATTTCGAACATTCAACAATGAATGAACAACAAAGAACTGACACAAGTTCAATGTACTTTCACAAATCAACTTTACTTGTTTATACAAAGGTGAAATGCTCAAATCAATTTCACTAATTCAGTTCAGGCTGGATGCTGTTCCCACTTCTTATGTCATCATTTACTTACTTAGGCCCCATAGCTCAAGGGTGAGCATAGGCCATCGACAACACTCCATCGCACTCGTTTTTTTGTTTGTTTGTTTGCTTTTTTGTTTTTTTTGTTTTGTTTTTGTTTTTCGTTTTGTTTGTTTTGTTTTGTTTGTTTTGTTTTAACATATGTCATCATTAAGAGAGGGGAAAGTTCTGGATGAGTTAAGATGAAGTCCACTTGGAATATCAGAACTTACCTGATGCTGGAGAGGATAGCTGGTCTCTCTCTAGTTGCTGGTGACTGATCCACTTCTCTGTTGACCTGCTGATCCTGTGCTGGGCTGCGGTGTGTGTCCTACTACCAGGCATGCCCAGGGTAGCAAGGATCCCAGGTTCTAAAACACAAACAAAACCTGGTCAAACTGAGAGTCTGGATTGTCAAGTTTCACACTTGCGCTCTGGCTTCCAGCAAATGTGTGAGATCTCAGCCAACAAAGGATTAGACTAGCATAAATATATCTGCCATAATCATCAATCTCCCTTTTGTTGAGATTTTGAGTAGATACAATGCTAAATGATAGAAATCAAGATAACGCTTCAATGGATTTAGAAATTAGGTTGAAGTAACTGTCGATTCATGAATACTGTTAATTGTGGGAATGCTTTGTAGTATGTGACTCTAACTATAAACAACACGTGTACTCGCAAACATGAACGAAGATACATGTAAATAAACGCACAGAAAAACTCAAACCAAAGGTCGATCTCGTTGTTGTCTAAACACAAATTAATCTGAATTTATATGTGTATGTACTGTGGTGAAGCACTTTATTCCTAGTTGCGATCATCATCCCCATTACTGTTGTTATTTATAGCTGTTGTGACGTCATCCTCATTGCTGTTACTCTTGTGGTCGTTGTTGTTGATATTGATGTTGCGAATGTTGTTGTTGTTGCCTTCGCCACAGCTACTGCTGCGTTTTTCTGTTGGCGTGTGCGATAGAATGAGAACCAGGCAGGAACGACAGTGTGAAAGCCCCCCCCCCCTCCCCCCCCCCCTCCCCAGTCCCTCCACCATTAGTCCTCCACCCCTTAGGTCCTGCACTTCTAGACCCCTTTTTTCCCCGTTACCCGCCCCCTCCCCCCAGCCTCCTATCCCCCTACCCACACACTCCACACACACACACCACACACACAACACACACACACACACACCTATCCACACAGATACACACCCATACACATCCACAAACACACACACAGGTTGCATGACACACACACACCACACACAAACACACAACACGCATACATACACACACACACACGAATGCACACACACCACACACACACACACACCACACACACACTAACCACACACACATGCCGGCACTGCACCCAGAGAGAGAGGGGGGAGGGATAGGGGATGGAGAGAGAGAGAGAGAGAGAGAGAGAGAGAGAGAGAGGAGACAGACAGACAGACAGACAGACAGACAGACAGACAGACAGACAGCAGACTGAGAATGAATGGTTCCGGACTTGCCAGTGAGAGCGGCCTAAATTTGTCATAGAAAAAAAATTTTGTGTGTTGTTGAGTAATCGTGATGCGATGTTGGGTGTGTGTTTTTGCAGCTGCTGCTGCTACGGCCCTCTGCAAACAATAATGAGCATGATGGTGTGCATGATGATGGTCTTATTAATCCCCCTTCCTCCTCGGGGGAACAAGTGTGGGAGAACAAACGTCTACAGTATACATATCCTCCACAAATGAATGTCAGGTCACCAACCGTTTTTCTGTTGGGACGAGAGAACTGTGTGCATGACCGACGACTTGTCACTACCCTGCAACTTGTTTGTTTAGAATCTCTTCATTTAGTCTTTCTCTTCCTCTTTCCTTCTTCTGTGGTCGTAATTTTTATCACTACTAATACTATCCACCAGTAGTAGGATAGTAGTTAGTAGTAGTAGTAGTAGTAGTAGCAGTAGCAGTAGTAGTAGTAGCAAACAGTTTTCTGTTGTTGTTGTTTTCCGTCCCTTTCAGCGTCTTTCCCTCTCCAGTTCCCATTCTGTAATTTCAGTTGTACATTTCAAGTCCACATTTTGCAACCAAGAGACAAAGAGAGATAACTGACTGTCTGTCTGTGCTTCATTTTCAATGCTTTGAACTTTTTTTGCTCTAGCCCAAGAAAAAACAGAACAGGTCGAACGCGCGTTTTAAAACAAAAAAAAAATTGTTCCGGCCTTTCATTTGGGAGGCGGCCTAGTTATTCTAATTTTACTCATGATGTATTAGAGACTTAGCGTGTAAGTTGAAAGGCAGCCCACACATAGCTTTCATCATCACGTGACAGACACTGTTGGAAAGCTGGCCCCTAGCAGCGTCCATCTTGCTTGCCCTGCTCCACTGGTCAATGTCAGGCTGAGGTCAGTGGTGATGTTTGTAGAGGGACAGTCGCCACAGCTCTGGGTCAATGTCAGGCTGATGTCAGTGGCGATGTTTGTAGAGGGACAGTCGCCACAGCTCTGGGTCAATGTGTCAGGCTGAGGTCAGTGGCGATGTTTGTAGTGGGACAGTCGCCAGCAGCTCTGGCCAATGTCTAGGCTGAGGTCAGTGGTGATGTTTGTAGTGGGGCAGGTCGCCGCAGCTCTGGCCAATGTCAGGCTGAGAATTTTGCAGTGGTGATGTTTATAGTGGGGCAGTCGCCGCAGTTCTGGGGCCAGTGTCAGGCTGAGGTCATGGTGATGTTTTGTAGAGGGCACACAGTCGCCACACGCTCTGGGCCAGTGTCATGCCATGTTTGGGTTATTTTAGGACTGTTTGTATGGCACCGGCATATATTGAAATTATATCACGACTGAATTGGCTGCTCCGTCTGACTCTGCTATCTGCGTCTCGCCCTATTCACTCTCCTCCTCGTCCTCTCCCCACCAACCCCTCTCTCTCATCCCGTCTCAAGTCGGCCCTTCCTCCCCTCTTCCTATCTCTCGTCTCTCATCTCTCCTCTCCGCGTCTCTCTCTCCTCTCTCCTCTCTCTCTCTCACAGACACTCACCACACACACACACACACACACAACAAAACACACACACAACATCAAATTTATTCCTATTCCAGCCCCTCAAGCCATCCCTCTGTGTGTGGTGGTGTGTGTGTGTGTTGTGTGTGGGTGTGTGTGTGTGTGTGTGTGTGTGTGCAGCATGACACCCTGTATCTCTCTCGCTCCTCTTTTTCTCTTAACCCATCCCATCCCTCCCTCCCATCCCTTATGCCACATTCCAGTCTTTCTGTCTGTCTGTCTGGTCTGTTGTTTGTCTGTCTGCCTGGCCTGTCTATCTGTCTGTCTGTCCTATCTCATATTGTGTGCACATCCCCCCCCCTTCAATAAGGACTTCATGCCCTGATGCAACTAAAGAAAACACACCTCTTAGACATTTGCTTTGGTGAAGGGTGAACTGCCAATATTGGCCACTATAGTTGAGAATTGTCTTCATCATCAGATTGATATGTCACAAACAATACCGCTTTCTTAATTCTTCACCTTTTTTTCATCCAATATCTCAGTATAACCACACTTCTTTCTTTCCAGTCATAAACAATCTGAGCACTAACTAACGTCCCACAGATCAACAAATCTGTCAGTGTAATTGGCTCTTGTCAACCACATGGCCAATGTCCCTTCTTCTCAGAAGCGGAATGATATAAAAAGAATACCACGGTCCCCAAGCACAATGCCGTCCAGTGCAAATCTCTCTCATTACTGTGACGTCAGGGAGACAAATCGTGTTGGTTTCTACATTTAGAATCCTTGTAAATGGAAGAACAATGGCTGCCTAGATCGGGTCTGTATTATTTTCTCATTCATTAAGGCCCTGCCCTGAACATTGTGGCCCAAAGAAAAACCGGGCAATGGCTCAAACAAATATAAGTGGTGGCATAAGCCTGCGTCCGAGTTGTTCACGATTCATCTTACATGCGCCACGATTTTTTAATCATCTGCAGAACAATATCAAACACACACACAGGGGCCGTCAGGCTGGCTGTCAGCTCATAGTTTGTCTGAGTGGTTTAACTCGACATGAGAGATCAAACGAGAAGGCGGCTCCTCGTTGATCAACGCCATAAGCAAACAGCAATATCGCGTGTCTCAAATAATAGCTCACCATAATACATCATGGTGTCGCGCCATTTCGGTTTATTTTTCCGCAAATGCATGGGTTTCTGATTGGTCACATAGGGATTCTCGAGAGATATTGTCTCCGAGTATTGTCCGGTCAGGAAACTGTTGCGCGCGTTTTCAGTTTCTTGTGAATAGGTTTACTGGTTTTTGTAGCATTAGTTCTTGACTACAAATAAGTGGGTATTGTCCATTGGGGTCAATCTCCATGCCTGATGTCGTTTGAAATGCTGACGATCATGATGATGCACGGCTTTTACCAGAAATTTTCCATATGAAAAAAAAAATAACGTATGTAAAATACCAATGTGCTAAGCCATATTTAATGAAACCACACAAAAATGGAGGAGGGGGAGAGGGGGGGATGGGGGAGGATGGGAACTCATCCTTCCACCAGAACTGTCCTCAACGTTGACGTCCTGTCATGTTTTAATATCAACACACGGCTCGCTCGTAAAAAACAAACAAACAAACGAAAAACAAGTTACATGAAAAAATGGAATTATAAAATCATACCTGACTAGCAGAAGAAAATTCAGAAGTGCTGTGACACACAACGTATGATGTATACCCCATGGCCTTTCATAGCGCTTACAAACCGAGGCAAAAAAACCAAGGGGAATTCTGTCTCCCCCAGCAGCGCAGCAAAAATCAACGCCAATGTTCTCCCGAGATCGTATCTTTTAAACCAGAATCGCCTGCGAGCAAAGATCAATGATGAAGATGAAAAAACAACAAAAGAAGATAAGAGCATTGCCCAGTCTGGGGAAGGAGGAGCGTTTTCATACTGGAAAGCTATTGCCGTTAGAAGACGACCATTGATTGACAGCCGCTGCTTGTATTCTGCTCTATTTTGATTTTGGAAGAAGCCTTTGATAGTATGGACAGAAAATCTGGTGTTGGTGGCAGAACTTAACCATACTGAGTGAGCGTTTGGATTTTAAGACTGTCATCAAATCAGGAGAAATCAGCTTGGCTATGGTCTTGACTATGCGTCACTTGTACTTGAGGTCTGGTGATGAAGAAAAAGTCTCAACTGGGATAATTGGTCACTTAGGACATTAAAACTGGGATTCGCGGTCTCTTCGGCTACTATGCTCCTGACCTTTGCCTGTGTTTATGTTATTGCTGACGTAGTCAGATGATTCTTTGTGCTAGGACTGTACATTAGGTTAGCAGGCAAGCAATTGAATAAAAAAAAGAAACAGAAAATGAGGGGGAGAACAATGATGTATTTACATTTTAATTGCTTGTAAAACGTTTTGTTTCTTCTTTGAACGTGTTTGAATGATGAGCAAGAAATGACATGGCCAAACACCGCAAACAAAATTCAATGAAAACGAGCATTGATTGCAAACATTTGTGGTTCTTTTAATAAGGTGTTGTTTACTGAATTACATTTTTTGTCGCTGTCAGTTTTTTTCCACTTCCGCTCGTTTTGCCTTTCTTACGACTTGAATTCGTCTGCTTTATCAGATTGCATATGTTTTTGGGTGTGGAGGGTTCGCGCAGCATTATTTATCTTGATTTTATCTATTTCTGGTTTCAACGGGCATTCGACCCTGAGCGGATCTGGGGTCTTGTTGTCTGGGTCAAACATAACATGACTTAATTCAATTTGATATGAAACTACATGCATGTTTTATTTTGAAAACGACAATACATCAAACAAACAGAAACGTGAAGAATGGATCCGATGTTTTAATCGTGTCGATTTTTCAAAAACAACAATCGTGGCGTCGGACATGGACAACAAGGGTAGTCAGATGTAGTTTACTTGCCATCACTAAGGGAGCTATGAACAAGAGAAAAGAAGAAAGAAGATAGTAAATAAACCAACAGACCCAGCGAACAACATGATGGCGTTTACAAATTTAATCGCGTGAAAACATTTCAGGGATTTTTTTTTTCGCTTCAAGAGAGTACGAGCACCTGGCTACGGGCAAGAAATTAATGATCCATTACGCAGCTAGCATAACCAGTAAGCATTGGGTAAGATTTTGAAGCAAGATCTTGTCTCAAAGCTTACATACACCCACTCCTCCTGGGCCTATGGGATCGCTCTTTTTTGCAACCTTATCGCCTTCTGCTAAATACAAAACCGATATCAGCAATTTGCAGACGTGAAACCTCTATCTCTTCTGCGGGTTCTTCATCTCATCTCGCACCCTTATCGCCGTGAGCATCCTTCTCGCTCTCTCTCTCTTCATCATTGGGCAAATACATGAAGCGTGAAAAAAAAAAAAAGATTAAGTAAACAGCACAGCAACCTTGCATACCCTAAAAGGACCGAATTCTTCTCGTTTGTGTTGGTTGTCCAGTCCGTTTAAACACCAAACTGGTGACTTGTGTGTATATAATGTAATCTGTCGGCGACAAACTTTGTTCTTAGTAACGTGCGGTGCGATCATCATCCCCATTATTGTTTGCTAATATTGCAACTGTCCGTGTGACGTCATATCCTCGTGTGGTGTCCGTTACTTCTTTGTTGTTGTTGTTGTTGTTCATTGTGGATGGATGTTGCAGTTGGTTGCTGTTGTCAACCCGTGTTGGGAGTTCGCTGCAATTTTGCTCGTTTGCTTTCTGTTGGGCCGTGCTATAGGAGTGAGAAAACCAGTGTAGAACGACAGTGTGGCCAATTCCCCGAATAGGGCACCAACACGCACCTCCCCAGGTCCCCTCCACCACTCTTCATCTCATGCCGTGTAGAACTCTACCCTGCCTTTTCGCCTGTTCGCCTACGACTTCCATCCCCGAGCCCCCCTATCCCCCATTCACGACACCCACACAACAACATACACACATCACTACACAACACACGACCACACACCACAGCCGCACACACAACAGCTCCACTGAGCACACACCAACACAGTGCACTCATGAGATAGAGAAAAAGCACACCCGAGCTCACCACACAGCACACACACACTACACACACACACACAACACACATACACACACACAGAGTGGTCACCTACACAGTGCACTCAATGAGAAGAGAAAAAGGCTACACATACACAGCTTACAGCTACACAACACACACAATTCACACCACACACACCACACACCCACACCACACATTACAGGCAACACACACACACCGACACACACGCCACACACACACTATCCACCGCTCACATTGGCACGATCACACACACACACACACTCTACACACACACAAACACTACACACACCAACACACATAAACAAAAAACACAGTGCTACTCAATAGGATTGATATAATATCACACCCACAAGCACACACACACACACGCCACACACACAGCACAGCATCACACACACCCACAAACACTACATATACACTATACACACACACACACGTGTTCACTCGCAGGCACACCACACACCACACACAAGCACCCGAAGCACTACACACACACTCCCACAGCAAAGCTAATATCACACAGCAACACACATAGCTCGCGCGCGCGCGCAGCACATTCACACACACACACACACACACAGCCACCACACACACACATCGACAGCACACACCACCCACAACACACAACGACACACACACATGTTGGCACGCAGAGAGAGAGAGAGAGAGAGAGAGAGAGAGAGAGAATAGAGAGAGAGTAGAGAGAGAGAGATCAGAGAGAGTTAAATTATCTCAGACACAGAGCCCTGATAGGTAGCATATATAACTAGGAATAAACAGAAGAAGAAGATAAGAGAGATGAGCTGAGATAGAGAGATGATAGAGAGAGAGAGGTAGAGAGATAGAATAGAGAGAGAGATAGTCCGCCGTCACAAGCAGGAGAGTGTCAATGGGCGTCAGCTCATGCGATCACCAGTGTGGCCTACGTGGCACCATTTTCATCACCGCTTCACGCCTTCTAAGCGCGTCTTCAATCGTACACGCGCGCGCGCACGGAACATTCCGCGGAGAGCGATCGTTGTCGCCTGTCCAAAAACTGCATCACCCCCCTCCTCCGTATCTCTGCCACGATCTGAAACGTATGAAAAGGCGGAGCTTAGAATTCATGAGGTAGCGAAATAGATAGCAATAGATCTACACAACCGCGCGGCGTTAGCGCGTGGTGTGGTGGTGTGTGTGTGTGGTCACGTTGTGTGTGTGTGGCAGCATAGAAGAGTAGAGACCGGAATCAGAAAGAATAATATTAATTAGTATCTAATATACATATTTTCGTTTTGTGTGTGTGGTGTGTAGTAGAGAGAGAGAGAGAGAGAGAGAGAGAGAGAGAGAGTAAGATAACTATATATAGTTATATAGGTATAAATAATATAATGGCCTGACATAATTTGTTGTGTGTGGTGATGGGTGTGTAGCATCGAGAGAGAGATAGAGAGAGAGATGAGAGAGAGAGGAGAGAGGAGAGGAGAGAGAGAGAGTTATAACAAACACACGAACAAAGGGAAAGGACAGGTTCCATTAGTTCCAACAAGTTCAGTGTGTATGCGAAGCTCATGCTTTTTGGTTCGCGGTTTCAAATCTCGATTTTTCGCATAGGACAATAAGTTCAGGTGCGACTAAGAGGGTTGGCTACATGGTAATAGGTATCATTGCATGCGCTCTTCGTCATGTCCATCGGCCAGAATGCTGACAAAGAACTGGACCACGCAGTGACCGGCGCGGATCGATGATTTTAAGCATTTAAAGGGCACATTTACAGGGATCCAAACATCGAGAAGAATTTCAAATAAGGTGCTTGTTGCTCAGTTGAGTTTTTTCTTTTCTTCACCCGTTCTGGTTTAAAATCCACCCGTCCATCTTCGAAAATTAAACGTGACAAATGTCTTCTTCAAACGCGAAAATGGTAAAGCATGATACTTTATTCCTAGTCGGCCGCCCCCCCCCCCCCCCCCCTCAAACCCCCCCCCCCCAACCTACCCCGGATACCACGACCCCACCACCCCCCGCCCCCCCCCCCCCCCCCCCTCCCCCCCCCCCTCCCCCGCGCGCCATTCGAGGGGAGCCATCATTTTTGTCCCCTTCACTACAAAAATAATAGTAACATTACACAGAAGCTGGCTGACATTCTCGACTTCTTCGTTTGACTTCTCTGCGTTCCCTGGTCTCTGGTCAGACTAGAAAGGGAAGGAGTGAAGGGAAGGGGGGAGGTCCGGATAGCGTTGGCAAAGAAATCAGCGGAATCCGGCTCGGAGTGAGTCACGCCGTTACACCCCACAGTGTGCTTTTTCTTGGAGTGCCCACATGTGCAGCCGGGGGCCACGGGGGACCGTCGATGTGCAAAAGTGTGACAGAGGGAGCATGAAGGGTAGGCGTGGGCTGGGTTTTGTGGTCGCAGTTGCCGCATGGGCACATCATCCTGTGTGGCGATATATTCAGCGATAGAGGTAGGAGATGCGAACTGACACCGGTGGTGTCCTGAATCGTGTTTCGGTATAGGTCTGGGAAAAGAATGGGTGCGGCTGGTTGGGGGCAACAAAGGCTCACGATGGTGAGGAAATGTCTCTTCTCTAACGAGGGTCTCTAACCTTCCGACCGGTAGTCGGTTATTTTCTACTCTCTGGAGTCTACGAGAGGCACATCTAGTCATGATTGTCACCATCTTTCGTCTGTCAGACACAACTAAAATGTTACGTCTGCTGTGTGTCAATGGGCCATCGCGCTCTGTGGCTCGAACGTTGTGCGCGATTGAGAACATTTCTGGCGTCTAAGTGTATGTATGCCAAACGTTCACGTCGCACTGGAGTGCCGTGCCCGCTGCCTTGTTCAAATGCGTGCAGGGTCCTCGTGGAGGGTGGCTTGGCGAGTCGCGTAGTTTTACAGAGATCTGTGTAGAAAGACTGGTAGCAGGCTGACGGTGTTATATACTATACTATGCTGCATTAAGTGAAGAGAGGAGAGGTCTCGGTGATGTAATTGAGCATAGCGTCTCTCTCTCTGCTCGGTCCTCTCGCGCCTCTCAAATCTTCCATAAGAGCCTCTCTGCTCTCTCTCTCTCTGACTGGTAAAGATTAATGTGTCAAAGGCGTCAAGTGTGTTGCGTGTGTGTGTGTGTGTGTTTCTGTGTGATGTGTGTGGGTGTGTGTGTGTGTGTGTGTCGTGTGTGTGTGTGTGTGTTGTGTGTGTGACATAGCTGCTGATGTAATATTTCACTTAGCCTGCTGTTTTCATACATAGATAATTTTTGGGTTGGACCCCATACTGGAATCCTTACGTAACCCTCCCTTAGTCGTACGCTGCACAAACACCACACCCACAACCCAACACCCAACCCACACACACACCCCAAAC
>JADBJO010032225.1:12500-15911 GCA_016801955.1 Conus betulinus | reverse complement strand
TTGGCAGAAATGTAAAGTAGGTGGTAAACCTCTCTCTCTTCTCTCTCCTTCTCTCTCTCTTCTCTCTCTCTTTCTCTCTGCTCTCTCTCTATCTCTCTCCTTAATGAGGAACATATAGCAGGCCTTCAGGCATGTGGTGCTCATCAGGGCAAGATGCCTATCTCATCCTGCATCGTTTTAGTGTGGCCAAAGTATGCATTTGTGTGTCGTGTGGAAGACTTCGTAGGCGAACACATACATCATCAGGTCCATCAGAGCAGAAGGAGCTCCAAGCGGTATAGTTAGACCACCTTTCTAGGCCATACCTGGTACGCACACCAAGACTAAACGGAGATTGTGGCTGGTCCAGTTAAATGCCTCTACTGTCGCTGTCTGTCTTTCTTCGTCTGCCTGCTTTGCCAGTCTCTCTCCGTCCCTCCTTCGCCCCTCGCCTCCTCCATCTCTCTCCTCCTCTCTCCTCTCTGTTTTGACTGGCTGTCTGTCTGTCTGTCTGTCCTGTCATCTCTCTCTCTCCCTCTCTCATCTCTCTCTCTCTCTCTCTCTCTCCTCTCTCTCTCATCATGTCTGCCAGTCTCTCTTTCTAAACACTTTTTCTCTCTTTCCATCTGTCTGCCTATCTGTTGCTACATCTACATAGCTCTGCGTCTGTCTGTCTTCCTGTCTGTCCCCTATCCTTGTTTTCGGACCCGTGTCCATGTTCTGTTTTTTCTGTCCCTTTGTCTCTCTGGCTCTCTTTCTCTCTGTCTCTCTGTCTGTCTGTCTCTCTCTCGCTCTCTCTCCTCTCTCTCTCGTCTCTCTCTCTCTCTCTCTCAAAACAACGCACTGAACAGAACCATGCATTAACATAGATATAATAGATATGTTTAGAGCGCAATAAGTAAGTTCGATTTCGTGTTCTTGGCATTGGCGTGTCAACGTTTCAGATACAGTACCATCCATGAAAAAATGAAAATAAATGCCGTTATGCAATCTGGCTCAGGGGAAGATGAAGGTCCATTTCAATTTTTTTTTTTTCTTTTGATGTCCTACTTTTCATGGCCTTACAATTAAATTCATAAGGCCAAAGTATTATTGTGAACCCTATAATTTTAGACAAAACTTACTACCTAGCATCAAGAAATGAAAATATGTCTCTTAAATCTTGCTCTGTCCATTTATGAAGCACAAAAAAAGGCTGCGTACTGTATATTCTTGATATGTGGTATGTGTGCATATATACTTGCTTTTTCCTTACATTTTTTTTTTATGATAACATTCATAAATGAGCACTGCAGCTATCACCCTTCGGCATGGGGCTCTGGCCTTTTTTCTGAATAAATGCTTCGTATTCGTATCGTATTCGTATTCTCTCTCTCTCTCTCTCTCTCTCTCTCTCTCTCTCTCTCTCTCTCTCTCTCTCTCTCTCTCTCTCGCTCCTCCCAAAACACCTCGGCCATATCCATATTTGTTCCCATAAGAGAAGATAATCTGCTGACAGAAAAGCAGCTTTCTCTGAATTATTCGTAGAGCTTCTTTCCGTCAACCTTTATCTATGGGAGCAAATCTGGTTCCAGCCAAATCCTATTTCTTTCTCTATTTACTACCTCACCCTTACTTGCCCAGCTGAGAGAGAGAGAGAGAAGAGAGAGAGAGAGAGAGAGTGAGTGAAGAGTGAGTGAGGAGTGAGAGTGAGTGAGTGAGAGAGAGAGAGAGAGAGAGAGAGAGGGAGAGAGAGAGAGAGAGACGAGAGAGAGAGAGAGAACGGACTATCTAATAACCGCGAAATGAAATGATATAGCCTTTCTCTCTGTCTCTCTGTTTCTAATGAAAAAGAAGAACAAAACAATGTAGGAAAAGCATGGGGACAGGCCAGAAGAGAGAGAAAAATAAAGGACAAGTAGAAGAAGAAGAGCAAAAAGAACAAGAACAAGAGCAAGAAGAAAAAAGAAGAAGAAGAAGAAGAAGAACAAGAACAAGAACAAGAACAAGAACGAGGAGGGAGGAGAACAAGAAAGAAAACGACACAAGAACATGAAGAAGGATATCAAGAAAAAAGGACAAAACGAAAGAAATTTTAAAAAAGGAAAAGAAAAGAAAAAGGACAGGGAAAAAAAAGGGAACAAAAAGTTCAACCCAAAAACAACAAGAAAAATGCAACAACAAAAAAAAAAACAAACAACACAAATAATGAAAATCCCACCTCGTTTCAAATGAAATACTAACAACAAGACAACAACAACAGCAACCACCCCAGCCAGCACATCAACACCAGCCCCTTTTCCTTCATTATGTTCCCTCTGGTTCCAGATCACCCATCGGCATCCACATTCTGTTCCCTCTGGTTCCAGATCACCATCGGCATCACACATTCTGTTCCCGTCTGGTTCCAGATCACCAGTACGGCATCCACATTCTGTTCCCTCCGGTTCCAGATCACCATCGGCATCCACATTCTGTTCCCTCTGGTTCCAGATACATTGGCATCCACCATTCTGTTCCCTATGGTTCAGATCACCATCGGCATCCAAGTTTCTGTTCCCTACTGGTTCCAGATCACCATTGGCATCCACATTCTGTTCCCTCTGGTTCTAGATCACCATCGGCATCCACATTCTGTTCCCTCTGGTTCCAGATCACCATCGGCTTCCACATTCTGTTCCTTCTGGTTCTAGATCACCATCGGCATCCACATTCTGTTCCCTCTGGTTCAGATCACAATCGGCATCCACTTCTGTTCCCTCTGGTTCAGATCACCATCGGCATCCAACATTTCTGTCCCTCTGGTTCAGATCACCATCGGCTTCAAATCTGTTCACTGGTTCCAGATCACCATCGGCAATCCACATTCTGTTCCCTCTGGTTCCAGATCACCATCGGCTTCCACATTCTGGTACCCTCTGGTTCCAGATCACCATCGGCTTCCACATTCTGTTCCCTCTGGTTCCAGATCCCCATCGGCATCCACATTCTGTTCCCTCTGGTTCCAGATCACCATCGGCATCCACAGCGGCAACGTGGTGACAGGGGTGATCGGCAAAAAGATGCCGCGCTACTGTCTGTTCGGCAACACGGTGAACTTGACCTCTCGCACCGAAACCACTGGGATCAAGGCAAAATCAACGTCTCCGAAGATGCCTACAGGTACGTCAATGTTGCGTCTGTTATGATGGTGACGGGGGTGTCGTGGGGTATGGATAGGGGGGGGGGGGAAACAATAGATGTAGCAGTAGTAATAGTAGCAGCAGCAGCAGTAGTACTAGCAGCTGTTTGTAGCAACAGCCTGCAGTAGCAGCAGTAGTAATAGTAATTGCTGTAGCAGCAGCAGCAGCAGCGGTAGTAGAAGCAGTGGTGGTGAAGGCGGTAGTAGTAGTAGTAGTAGTAATAGCAGAAGTAGCAGCAGCAAGCAGCAACATCAACAGCAAGCAGCAACAA
>JADBJO010032225.1:5000-7500 GCA_016801955.1 Conus betulinus | reverse complement strand
GCACACACACACACACACACACACACACACACACACACACACACACACACACACACACACACACACACACACATCCATACCTTCTCTGCACCAATATATGAAACTTAGACATGCCGTGAGCAAACTGAAGACCAGCGTGTTTCTGAGGTATACGACAGGAAAACTATGTACTGTTTGTTTAGCAGCTGCTGATGGATTGCATCTTTCGGTTGATTTTTCGCTAAGTATACTAAATACAGAAATCAATCGTAGAAAAGATATATTCACGACAATTTCAAAGTGTGGTTGAACTTGCTGAGGAGTGACGACGTACTTCTGAAAGGTGACGCACAAAGATCGTCTGGGAAACTAGTTCCAAACGTTTTCCCAACTTCATAAGTACTATTTGCACCCATAGAGCGCGATGTTTGAAATTATGTGACATTCAATGAATGTAATCATGCGATGTTACTAAAGCATTCGCACTACCCAGTGAGGCTAATCCAGCAGTCTCATGCCAACAGAGTTTTGATCTTGTATTTGCTCTTTGTAATAGAAATAAATTCCAGCTTGTCAACCGCCATCCCTGATATATTCATGACTGTGAGATGGGAAAATCGTGCTCCAACCAACCGCAGTGGCGCAGAGGGTATAAAGTGTCGTGGATTGTCGAGTATGTGATCTTCTTAGACCTTTCGAATCTTTGGGATGAAACAATGGGCCGACGTGCCGTGCATAGCATACACTTGGCATACGTTAAAGAAGCTACGGCAGGAAAGGCGTGACTTCTGGCAAAAAAAAAAATCTTTAGAATGCAAAAAAATAAGTAAACAGTAATATATCCTGACAGATAAAAATCAAAGTACTGATGATGCTGTGCTTCTGCGACGAGCTCTCTCTGGAAGGAGGCACCCGTTTTTCACACACAGAGATCTATGTTCTGACAAAAAAATGTGGTGTAATCCTGTCCACTTCACTACAGTACTATGCAGCGACATGCTAAGAAAACTCTACCCGCCATTTCCCTATGTCCTATGATTGTTTCCCCTGTCTCATCTTCTGCGCCACCTCAGCAGCATAACCCCCAGCTGTTCACCATTGCCGGCTTTCCGCCCACAGCAGGACCTCAGCTTGTCCCGCTGCTGCTCCATTCTGACATCTGCAGTGTTGGTCAGCAAAACTGGGCGACACTCTCAGGAACGCATCCATTACTAAGTACATGAAACGCGACTTTGCGCTGCTACCAGTCTTTCCAACTGAGCCCTTAACAAACTCAGCTCTGGGTAGGTGCCGGTCAGGGCAGAAAAATCCCACAAATATTTGTTTGACGAGAATCGAACCGAGGACCTTCCAGCCGGGAATCTGCGACGCTGACCCACTACGCCACGGCGGCTTTGTGTCCTTGTGACCTCGTGTCGTGACGGTTTGTGTGGAACGTGTTTGATTAAAGGTGTTATCCGAACTGTAGAACGTGTGCATTACATCACTGATATTATCAAAGAACTGTAGAACGTGTGCATTACGTGACTGATATTAACAAAGAACTGTAGAACGTGTGCATTACATCACTGCTATTAACAAAGAACTGTAGAACGTGTGCATTACATCACTGATATTAACAAAGAACTGTAGAGAACGTGTGCATTACATCACTGATATTAACAAAGAACTGTAGAACGTGTGCATTACATAACTGATATTAACAAACAAACAAAAAAACCTGTAGAACGTGTGCATTACATCATTGATATCAACAAAGAAAACTGTCGATTTCCTCTCTAAGTCGACGTCCATTATGTGTTCGTGTCACAAGTAACCGGGTTTGTACAGTTTCATGGGGACTGTCATGGGATGGACGTGGTGCGTCATCCAGGCGCGGGGGGGGGGGGGGGGGGGGGGGGGGGTCATGCAGGCTGGCTCTGAGACAAACCAGTCACTGTCGTCAGTAAGAGGGGGGTGGGGGGTAGAGGGGGGGGGGGGGGGGGGGGGGGCTAAGAATGTGATGCCCTGCGTACCTGGGGTCAGACAGAACAGCTACCACGCACTACCCTTGAAGTGGCTCGGCAGCAGTGCAGTGTCTTTTCCTGGTGGGGTTCCTCACAAAGGCATGAGATGAATACTTCCTGCCAGTGCCAGCGCCGCGAAAGGAGTGGTATGGGAGAGTAATACACTAAAGGGTGGGCACGGAAGCTTAGACAGAAAAAAAGGAGTGGGCGGTATGACCAAAATCAGCTATACTCCTGAAAGGTAATAATTTCCTTTTGTTTAAAGGGGACAATCCTAGACAGCTGTACGCCAGATCTGAATAGCTGATGTAATAAGCAGCAGGAGATGTCGCCAGCTGATGAGCCTACGTGAGGAAATGAAATCTTTGAAATCTCCAAGGGAGGTTGGAATCAACAGGGCCCGGGAAACGGGAATTACTGCAGAAGGAGGGAACTAATAGTCCCTGGAGTGGGACGGGACTAACGCGAGGGCGGAGGGAAAGGGGGGAGGGGGGGGTTGTAGAGGGATACTTGCA
>JADBJO010032225.1:0-2500 GCA_016801955.1 Conus betulinus | reverse complement strand
ACAGACGGACAGAGAAGGACAGAGACAGACATACATACAGTGAGACAAATCAGGTTCAACACTTTGTGGGACTGGGCAGACATCCACCACTTTGATCCAGATGATCCCCTCACTTACAGAATGACTGGTTTATAAGAGAGAGAGAGAGAGACAGACAGAGAGAGAGGACAGAGAGAGAGAGAGGAGGAGAGAGAGAGAGAGAGAGAGAGAGAGAGATGGAAACAATCCGGGTTAAGTCCTTCCGTAGAGTGAGTTAAGTCGAGTGTCTTGAGAGCATTTTTTTACGAACCACGCTCAAAAGCTTCCACATCGGTAGGACCAGCTCCCCCACACGCAGTCTAATCATCAACACAGAGCCGTCGTCTGTTCGCTTCCCCCCGTTATGAACCTTAACTTTTTAAACACAGCTCACAACTTCCTGCGGAATGGTCGGCTCTACTGAAAGGCGGAGAAGAAGGTCTGTGGCACTGAGACGCCGTTTTATGGCTTTGGTCTCCAGAGGGTCACACAGAGGGGGTGCGCGATTCGGTCACGAGCATGTGCGGATCAGTTGTGAAGGTGGATTGGGAGTGAAATGCAGGAGGAATTTAGGGAGGGGGCGGGTTGGAGGCCGGTGGGTTGGGACTTCAGGTGCAGAAGTGTCGGAATCCCTTCCCTCTCCATACCAAACTCTCCCATCCCTTTCAACCTACTCCGACTTTCATTTCCACATACTTTCCTGCCCAATAAAAAAAAAAGAGACAGACAGAAAGAAAAAAGTTCTGAGAGTGCCTCGAAGAGCGCATTTCAGGCAAACGAAACGCTGACTGATTTTCACCGCCCTGATTGAGCCACACAAAACTAAAACCATTTTGACATATTTTCCTCCTGAGTTTTGTTAGCCGTTTACTTGGCCCGTCTCATCCAACTGGTACAACATATTTCAGCTTTACGAAGTTGTTTCGTCTGATCCAGCTGAATACGTCGTAGCTACTAACGATCGCATCTAACCACAGAGGAATACTGGTTAGTCTCTCTTCTTAAACACGGTTTTTTTGTGTTTCTTTAAATCACACTCCATGTAACTTTTTGAGGGTAAAACATCAGAATTTTTTCACGATGAACAGCTGTTGCGTCAAGTCCTCAAGCTTCAGCTCAGTTGAATGTAGGAGTCAGAAACTGTAATCAATAGCTGAAATGTATGAGTGTTCAATTTCGTTAAATTATACACAAACGATAACGATGCTTTCTTGGTCTTACGCTCTAGGTCATTGCAAGCAAAGTAAGACTTAAACGAGTCCGAAAAAAGCTAAATAAATATAGACATTGACCACAGGCATCATAACTCCGATATGAAATTATCTTTCCCTCGCAGCAAGATATCCGCCCGTTCTGAACAAAATCATTTTATTCTTTTAGACAAATTTAACATTAATGGGAGACGCGACGTAGACGTTGTAAGCTGTTTAAACTGGTTGAAGACTTAACAACAATTTTCAGATATTCCTCGCAATATCATCTACGAGAAGCAAAATAAAGAATCGTTATGCATCATAAAGAAATGTAGCGCCCTGTCGTTGTCAGTAAACTCTCTCGTAACTTAATAAATAAGTAAAGTAAAACAGACTACAACCTCACCTTGCTTGACACCAGTCAATACATTCATTCCGACATACTACCTCTCACATGTCACTTTTTGCCTTCCCACAACTTTCCGTATATGGTTTTAACTACATCAAAATAGATTTACCAGTAGCACTATATTTAACAATAGGCGACAGTATACTTCTGTAATGGAATCGAAAGCCTTTTCAAAAATAATGAAGGCGTCACAAAGATTCACAGTTTCACGCAAATTTGTTTCTGTACAAATGCGAGCAGGGTAAAAACAGTTCCGTGATCGCCTTTTAAAATCAGCCTGAACTTCAACTGTTAGATCATTTGACACACACACACACCACCACACACACCACACACACACACCCACACACACACACACACACACACACACACACACACACACACACACCACGCATACGCACGCACGCACACATACTCACATACACATACACACACACTGCGCGCGCACAGAGAGAGAGAGAGAGAGAGAGAGAGAGAGAGAGAGAGAGAGAGATAGAGAGAGAGATAGAAGAGAGGAGAGAGAGAGAGACAAGACAAGACAAGACAAGACAAAAATTCTTTATTTACGAGGATAATAGATAAGCACTGATGTGCTTTTTACATCCATCCTCGGCACCCTGAATAGAGAGGAGAGAGAGAGAGAGGAGAGAGAGCGAGAGAGAGAGAGAGAGAGAGCGCTATTCCTCTTCAGACACAATACATTCTCTCTATCACGTCCTTTACCCAAGACTATAGCTGTCAGACACCATCAACCAGATAACTTGCACGTGCGCGAAGCTGCAGAGCCTTGGAAAGCTCTCTCCGATGGGATTTTACCTACCCTGAGTTTTATGGACGTCATTAATAGCGAACGCCGTCTGTCCTATGCTCCGCCGCCTAG
>JADBJO010032224.1:5000-15915 GCA_016801955.1 Conus betulinus | reverse complement strand
AACAGAGTGACGTCAGCAAATAAACAAGAAGTTATTCCTAGGCAGCTGGCAGACGGGGTTCACTGGGCCGGACGGGTAGCGAGCAGACCAATGACGTGGCGGAGATGGGTGGGCCTACTTCAGACGTTCACCGAGGCGACGCGATGGAGGGTGCAGATTTCCCAGAACGCTACACGTGCAACACGCCATCGTGCGTGATGAACTGCGGCAGCTTGACGGGGGTGTGAGTGGGGCCTCTGTGTCCCCTCACAGTGACCAGCACATCGTATCAGGTGTGCAGTCTGATGGCAGTGGGACTGACACTCCTCTGTCTGACGAGCATGTCAGGCGGGTGGGCAAGGTAGCGAGGGCGTGGCTGTTCCCCTCCAATTAGCGCCGCTCCTCTGCGGGGAAGGTCACAGGACAGTCGTTGACAAAGAGGGCTTCCCTTGACTTGGCTACATGGGCTTCCCCAAATGCAGGGAACAGCTTAACCTCGGCCAGACACACTGAACTGAATGTTTTCTGAATCAAAACAAGAGACAAACCGCTCTGTGTGTGTGTGTGTGTGTGTGTGTGTGTGTGTGTGTGTGTGTGTGTGAGGGGGGGGGGGGGGGGGGGGGGGGCGTGAACGGGGCAAAGAAGGTGGTAGCAAAGAGAGAAGTTTGCGAACCAGAAAACAATAGGATAGGCATGGTCACCCACGGCAGTTTACATTTTTGAATTACAATGTGGAAAACCTGTGTCAAAACTGAAAGGCATTTCTTTCGTTAATTGCGTTTCATTGTTTGCTTTTTATTTGTCTTACAGAGACTTTCACTGATTCTACTTTTGTTTTCACTGATATATTCACTGATTTTTATACAATTTCATGCACCAGCGAGGAAATTATCTCATTTTGGAAGATGCTCTGGGGGAGTGCTGTTATTGGTGAAAAAGACTTTTGAGAATTAGATAAAAGAGATAAAGTTGACATCTGATAATATGATTTGATTAAGAATAGACAGGAGTCTGTTTAATTTGGATAAAGATTTGATTTTTTTTTTAATCAGAAAGAGAGGGGTTTAATTACCGCCAAGGACATTGACAAACAAACACAAGACTAGAATTTGATTTTAGGTGCTTTTTATATCCTCCCTGAGGGTAGTCCATCATTTCACAACTTGGATATCAAAGATGGGGGTTCTACTTCTTGAAAAAAAAAAAGTTTGCTTCAGTGCACTGATAAAAAAGATGTTTACTTTTTAGTGTGTGGTGATATGAATGCAAGGACGGGTGACAGACAGTGTGAGTTGGAAGATATGATGATTACTTACCTGTTGACTTGGATTTTATAGATAGTCTGGGTAGCACTCGCCATTCTAAAGACGCAGTGATTAATAATTTTGGAAAATCTTGGTTGGATTTTTGCTTCTTCTTTGATCTTGTAATTTTGAATGGATGTTGTGAAGGTGATGAAGAAGGGGAATGTACTTTTACTTCCTCTCAAGGTAGTAGTGTTATTGATTATTTTCTGATATCTAGTGATTTGATGAAAAATTGTTGATTACATGTTGCTGATAATTTACATTCCTGGCTTTTACCAGTTGAGTTGAAATGGGGAAGCTTAGTGAAGCTAATGAAACTGTTTCTAGACACGGGGGTGAAGAGAAAAAAGCATATGCACATTGTCTGCTGAACATGTGCAGTCGTACCTGGATGGACTGTACACTGCTGACTTTACGGAATGTCTAAATGATGCATATAATTTGTTAAATACTGACGTAAACTGTGCTCTTGAAAAGTTTGTTCAAGCTTTATACGGGGCAGCTGCATGCATGGTCCGCACTGTTGGGAAACGTGACAGAAAAAGTAATGATTGGTTCGATAACGAATGTGAGAAAAACAAAAGTAAAAATATGCTTAAAACAATTTCAAAGGTGTAAAAACAACAAAAAGAAAAAAACGGAAAAAAGAAATGTATGTGCAAAAGAGAAAAAATACACAGAACTTGGAAAGCGAACAAGTTTCATGAACTGAGAATGAAAAAAACTTAAGTAATCAATGAACGACTCTAAAACTTGTTGGTTCTTGATACGAAATGTAAGCAGGAAGAAAGTAGTGTGCCATGAAATTTCTATACAACAATGGCATGGTCACTTTTCAGCGCGTTTTCATGAAGGTGAGAGGTCGCCTGCTGATTAAACTGATAATGATAACATCAATGACGATGATGATGACAATGTCGATCCTTTATTTAATGATCAGATTGGTGAAGAAGAGGTTATTGCAAGTATTAAGAAACTTTGCACCGCTTTGGGGTAACCAGTCACTGACTTCGATGCCAGGTTCCACGAGATGAAAATTCCAGTTTGTCGTCCAACACCAACTGCATAAAACTATAACTGAATATTTTTGCACCACGGCTACTTGTCACATTTATTGAATGCACTTCACGTGAAATGTATTGATCTGTAGCCCTGTCGTGTGGTTGGTCATTTTTTCCCAAGACATATTTACTGCTGCTGCATAGTCGCCATCTTGGATTTGTGTGTGTGTGTGTGTGTGTGTGTGTGTGTGTGTGTGTGTGTGTGTGTGTGTGTGTGTGTGTGTGTGTGTGTGTGTGTGTGTGTGCGTGCGTGCGTGCGTGCGTGTGTGTGTGTGTGTGTGTGTGTGTGTGTGTGTGTGTGTGTGTGTGTGTGTGTGTGTGTGTGTGTGTGTGTGTGAGTAAATGCGTGTGACTGTACGCGCACGAGCGTGTTTGTTTGTTTTTTTTTTTGTTTGTTTGTTAGCTTGAACGATTAACCTTTTATCTGACCATTACTAACGTGATTTTGGTCATTCGGTATTTGAAATCAAAGGTCAGAATCTATTTTAACCTGTCCCACCGTCTACAGTACATTGCGCTTGGGGTTTAATCGGTGTCGACTTTGTGTTCCAGAATAGTTGCAGGACACAAGGTTTTTTGGGAGAAAAGATAAGCAGATGACTGAAAAGAAAATGGGAGGAGGCGGAGGAGGGGGAGGGGGGGGGGGGGGCGGTCACAAGAGTTCTGAGAGATTAAAACATAGAAACAAATCGTGTTCAGGCATACTATAACTCGAGAGTTGTAACTTGAAATTGTTAGTCTTCTTGACCAATCCAACAGTCAAGTTTTAGGTAAGTTGAGAGGCAATCGCCCGATCTGTGTTTGTGGAGATGAACCTCGTGTTCTCTTTCGAACCTCGCATACTAAAGCAACACACACAGTGACAAAGAGCAAGAGCCTATGGAAATCATCTGCCAAATGTTAATTCACTCCACTCCCTGATCCACTCTCTCTCTGTCTCTCTCTCTCTCTCTCTCTCTCTCTCTCTCTCTCTCTCTCTCTCTCTCTCTCTCTCTCTCTCTCTCTCTCTCTCTCTCTCTCTCTCTCTCTCTCTCAGTAACTTGAACAAAGCTAGCTCACAAAGTGGGGGGACGTACGTCACGCTCGAGTACCAGCAATAATAAATAACATCAGTCCGATCATCAAACGTCAAGACTTAATTTCCTAAATTACAATATTGAAAATTTGAAAAAATAACTCCGTGACATTTCTGTCCTTGATTTTGTTAACAAATATGATATAATTTGTTTAACAGAAATGTTCATCGATCATGCATTTGATTTCAGTTTTCACTTTTAAAATTATGTTGCATTTAGCGCTTGAGCTAAGAGACTGTCTGTTCATGGACGCGTTTCTGGAGGAGTTGTTGTTTCTTGTCAAGAAAGACTTAGCAAACTTTATACAAAAATTGAAATTGATTGTGAGAATGTTGTCGTGATTCAAATTGATAAATGTGTGTTTTGGCTTAGATAAAGATGTTGTGTTTGTGGGGTGCTATGTTGTCCCTGAAGGATGGCCCCTATATAGACAAACTAATCTCACAGATGGTATACTTATGCTTGAAGATAGTCTGCTGCAGTCATTCTGATAGTAATGTTTATTATATTATGTGTGGTGATATGAACGCCAGAACGGGTTGTGAGCAGACAAAGGAGGAAGAAATGTATAATTATGTGTTTAATGTGCAAAATGATGATGACAACGATAATGATGAAATTATTTCTATGAAAAGATGTTCAAAAGATAAAATTGTAAACAAGTTTGGTCGTTCCTTGTTGGACCTTTGCTTTTTGTTTGATTTGTGTATTCTGAATGGTTCGTGTGACACTGATGCTGATTGTGAATTTGCCTTTGTTGCTCCTCAGGTTGTAGTGTAATTGATTATTCTCTAGTATCTAGTGAACTATGTTTATATTGTGCTTTAAAGGTGGGGGATACTCTCTTTTCTTGGCATTTGCCAGTTCAGTTTATATGGAATTATTGTCCTGTTAAAGCAGATGTACCGTTAGTTGACAGGGTGAGTGAGGAGCGAGTGGTGTGGACAGAGGAAAATGTACAAACGTTTAAGAATGAATCGAACTCTGATGATTTTAAAACAATGTTTAGTTACAGCTATGAACAGCATGATAGTTGATGTAAATAAGTGTGTGGATGGTTTTGTTAATGCTTTATATGGAGCTGTGGCATGTATGGTACGGAAAGTAGGAGGGATGAAAAAAAAAAATGAAGATTGGTTTGACGATGAATGTGAGAAAAAGAAGAGGGAAGTAAAGAGATTGTTACAAATATTTAGAAGGGCTAAATCAAAAGAGACAAAAGAAGAAAAGAGTAATTTATATACAAAAGAAAGAAAGAAAAGAATATACTGATTTGATATTAAAGCTTAAACAATCAATAAATGATCCCAAATTGTTTTGAAGTACATACGATCAGTTAACAGGAATCCCATCATTTACAATGAAATAACATCACAGCAATGGTTTGACCATTTCCATAGTGTATTCAACTCTCTTTGTAATGGTGCAAGTGATCCAGCGGTAGATGAAATAGAAGATGAACAAAATGATGAGCTTTTGTTTGATGACCCTATAACTACAGATGAAGTAAGAGCAAGTATTAGAAATTTGAAAACTGGTAAAAAAGCCCGGTACCAGATAGAATAATAAGGAAAATGATGAAATATGCCAATGACTATGTGATTGATTTCTGTGTCTCTTTATTCAACTATTTGTTTAATCATGGATTGTTTCCCCTGTCGTGGTCAACGTCCATTATTGTACCCATCCATAAAAAGCAGACTCAAATAACCCAGACAATTATAGAGGTGTAGCTCTCACAAGTATAATTAGTAAAATATATACTCATGTTTTGAATAGAAGATTGACACAATGGGCTGAAAAGGAGAGGAAAATTGGGGAAGAGCAGGCGGGGTTCAGGTCAGGGTATAGTACAGTTGATAATATTTTCACATTATATGCTTTAGTCCAAAAGTGCCTAAAGAAAAATACTAAACTATATGTTGCTTTGTTGATTTTAAAAAGGCTTTTGATTCTGTTAATAGAAATGTGTTGTGTGGCAGCTCTTAGAAAAACAGGGATTAAAGAAAATTGTACTATGGTCTTCGTGGTGTGTATAATTCAGTTTTAGTATGTTTCGTGAGAAACGATTGTACAGTGACTTATTCAATTGTCCTAGAGGAGTGAAGCAAGGTTGTCTATTGAGTCCTCAAATGTTTGCATTTTTTTTTAAAATGAGATAGTTTAGAAATTTCACATAAAGGCAAACATGGCATACAGTTGATTGCAGGTGCTGTTGAACTGTTTATGCTTTTATTTGCAGATGATGTAATCTTGTTCTCAAGTACTGTTGTTGGGTTGCAAAATCAAATAAATGTTTTAAAAAAAGAAGCAGATAGACTTCACTTAAGTGTTAATCTAGAGAAAACAAACATTATTGTCTTTCGTATGGATGGTTATTTATCCCAGTATGAAAAGTGGTGGTATGGAGATGTAGAAGTAAAAGTAACCAATAGTTACAAATATTTGGGAATGTTATTACAACTCGTTTAAGTCTAAATGCAGGGTGGCGTGAAATCGGCAGAATGGGTAAGAAGGGGGTTGTAGAAATTCTAAGATGCATGAAAAGACTTAATAGCATTGACCCTTCTTTGTTCTAGAAGTTTTTTTGACTCACAAATAGCGCCTATGCTGATTTATGCTGCAGAAGTTTGGAGAGATTAAATGGAGAGATTCATGAACATTCCACTGCATTCATCAAACACAATGGCTTATGGTGATTCTGGAAGATATCCTTTATTTTTTCAAACGTTTTCAAAATCTGTTAAGTATTGGTTAAAATTGACACAACTTCCAACATCAAGGCTATGTAGACAAGCATACGATATGCTATATTTACAAATGGAAAGGACACTGCAACTGGGTTAGTAAAGTAAAACATGTGTTAACTATTAATGGGCTTGGTATTGTGTGGTTAGCAAAGAGGTAGGGAACGAAAGGGCATTTATGTCAGAATTTAAGAATAGCTTGATAGCCTGCTACAAACAGAATTGGCATTCAAAAAATGGAAGAAAATGACAAGTATGCATGGTTTATTTCCTTTAAAAGTATTCTCCAGCCGGATTGTTTTTTTTTTTTTTTTGAAATTTGTTACTAATAAACGGCATAGAAGCATATTGGCCAGATTTAGAAGTCGGACCCTTGGTTTTAAAAGCAAATAAGAAATGGTCCTGCAATGAAGTTTATGTTGATGATGTATGTGTGTTGTGTCCAGATAACAGTAAGGAAGATGAAGAGCACTTTTTATTTCAATGTAAGGCATATGAAGATAAAAGGAAAAAAATCAAAACTATTTAATTTAATGCCAGAAAGACCATATACTTTGATTGAACTGTTATCTTCTGATGATGGAAATATTCTTCGTCTGTTTGCTAAATATATTGCTGAATATTATGATATCAGAGAGAAAAAAATGTCAGTTGCTCTCTTTCCCTGTGAGACAGTGCTTTGGTTCACCGTATGTCATAGCTGGTCATTTAGGGCCCACGTTTGGTGATCTTTTGTTTGTCGTTAACTTTATTATTCCCAAATAGATCAATACCGGGAATCGTGTTTGTAATGCATTATACATTTTTCGCTTTATAATTTTTTGACACTGCATTAATGATAGCCCCCTCATGAAGACTGTATTTTTGTCATTGTCAATAAAGCGATTCGATTCTCTCTCTCTCTCTCTCTCTCTCTCTCTCTCTCTCTCTCTCTCTCTCTCTCTCTCTCTCTCTCTCAGATGTCTCTGTTTGTCTGTCTGTTTCTTCCGTGCGCGCGCGCGCGCGCGCGCGCGCGCACACACACACACACACACACACACACACACACACACACACACACACACACACACACACACACACACTTATACACACAGACGCACACACACACACACACACACACACACACACACACACACACACACACACACACACACCCAGTTGTGAACGCAGGAAGGTTTCATGTCCCCATTTGAGAGAAAAAAAGTTTTGAATAATCAATAGACATTTAAGACCAGGAAGCAGTATGGTTGTTGGGTCAAGGTATGTCAACACAGCTCAAGCTTTAAAAGGGTGTGCAGAATTGAACCCAGATGGCTAATGAGGACAGTTCTTCTCTGGTCTTCACTTTGGGGAGTATCTTTTTCTTGTCTGCCTTCTGATCTTCTCCGGGGAAAGGTTCAGTGACGGTGATGAAAGACCCCACTGATCGCAGGTGATGTCCTGTTGACAGCATGAAAAACAGCTATCCAGGATCCTGTTTACAGGACACGTAAGTCCTCACGTGATGAGAACTCAGCCTTGTCGAGTTGCGCTGTTTTCACCTGCCAGCGGAACAGCAATGAGTGAGACTGCGGAACGCATTCAGCAGATGCTTGATGGAGGCGTCTTTCGAGCTGGTAGGACCATGAGGACGTACCCATAGAGGTTCTGTCATTTCTGGTCCAGTAATCATTGCACAGTGGCTTCTGCTGGAGAACAGCCATGTGCTTTTACGTCTTGGTGAATGCTTTCTGCATGCCTGCACAGCGCAGGCTTTTAAGGATGGTGCAGGGAGGCTTCTAATCGGTTGGGTTGACAGTTGACAGTACTTCCCTGGCTTCCGCTCGCACTTTCGGGTGTATTATTTTCTTCCGGAGGTACAACCATGAAGATGTATGCCGTCCCAGTCTACAGTCTTTAAGGTAAGACTTAATATCTATCTTAATACCCACCCTACCCCACACCCCCTTCTCTTTGTTTTAGAAGAACTGAAGATTGATCCCCCATAAAACATACAAACAAAGAAACGAACATCTGCCAGAAAAGCAAAATCACGCCACACGCACACCTTCAATTTCACAGACACTTCAGCATCCATGACCACACACACACACACACACACACACACACACACACACACACACACACACACACAAGTTCACACAAAGTTCTTATTTACTGTCTCTGAGAAATGTGTAGTTCCATTTACGTGATTAAACACACACACACACACACACACACACACACACACACACACACACACACACGCACACACACACACACACACAACTATTTAAGACAAGCGCATCGACGTCCATAAGCCTAAAATAACAAACAAAAATGTGATAAACACTAAATTATTAAGTTTACAGCATCGTATTAACAGCAGATAAGTTCAAACTACATCAGAACTAGAATCGTATAGGTATGCAAAAAATCACACATCCTGCAGATTCAAGAATGAGAGCGAGAAGTTAGTACATCAGCAGGCTTACTGGAGCTAACTTATTTTTCCTGCCGAATCCTTCAGCAACGTTTACCGTTTTTCACCGTGCTTCATGTCAATCTTTCACCAACGATTACATTTTCTTGGATATGGACGAACGGACTGAGGGGAAAAAGGAGGGCAACGTGAGTGACGTATGGGTATTCCCACTGACGTGGCGCAGAAGATAAGGCGGAGAAAAATGAAACGCTTGTGCCAAAATGTAACTAGTGATGGACCCTAATTAGCCTAAGATTGATCTAGTATCATTGGGATTACGTTCACGTGTTTTTTAGCCACTGGAAATTAAAAAAAAAGACTTTTTCACTGTCTGGTAAAATCACTTTTGTGCAACATGGGGTTCCAGTCGTTATAGAACATGCACAGATGAATGACTCCAAGTGGACGATGACCTGCCAAAACACATGTAGGTGCTACATTGCCTAAACTTACCGAGTGGTGTGATAACACAGTCGCAAGATCAATGCGACGAATTCTGCTCACTGAAATTTGGTTTGATCACATGGAAAACCAATAGTGGTGCTGTTATAGGCCCACCTTTGTAGTTCCACAACAGCACTCGTTCATTCTGATTATTTCCCCTGTACAATCTGTAAAACGAATTGATAAGACCAAGAGCATTAGGATTTACAAGTAGAATGCGTTTATGACGAATACAATCTAGATATGTGTTTACTGCAGCCATGTCATTTATTATCGCATTCTCCATACTATGAAGCAGATATGGTTGCTGTTGGACATCACGTTCTACTGTTAAAAGCGCTATAAGCGTAGAGGGTGACGAGTGTGCATATTAGACTGGTTACTGATAACACACACACACACACACACACACACACACACACACACACACACGCATATTCATTCACACACACACACGCGCGCGCGCGCGCGCACACACACACACACACACACAACACACACACACACACACACACACACACACACACACACATTGCAGAGTTTACTCACTGCATATTCAGATCATATTAATCATCGTTTCATGTACGTGTTTGTGAATGGTGTATGTGTTGCACGATATTTTGTTCGAATCTCCAACACTTTTTTTCTTCTCTATCAAAAGAATGAATCTGAAGAGAAGAAGAGTGCAACCCATTCAACATAACGTCCAAAAATCACTCCGTGTTAAGGAAACCATGGAAATAATGTAGTCACCAACACACCATAGTCACCAACACCTTTCCTTTTGAACAGATGCAACATCAACTGTCTCCGTCCTTTTACTTTTCTTCACATTTTTCTGGCAACCATCCTGGACACGAGGCTCTCACATATGTAAGACTCAGGATCTTTGCCCATCACCAGGGAATGGAACCTTCGGTACAGCTCGTCCAAGATGGCCGACTTCTCCTGTTCCGAGCGTTTTGTAGATAGAGCGTTGTGGAAGGTGGTCCTACTCCATACCTGATGGGCTTCCGTCAGACTGTCAGCGAAGATAGCTCTGCTGTTTTCTGAGTCTGCACAAAGAACCAAATAGTAAGATTTCAATCGACCGGTTGGAAATAAAATCACAGGAAGTTGTCACCAAGTCTTCCACTGAACATAGTGTTCCATTTGGTCAATATCCAGGTGAGGTAAACAGATCTAGGTGTAAAAAAAGATATCTGCTTTGAAGCGAACGCTATGAAAGTGATTGGGATAACGACGGTCTGCATTACAACTACACGTTTCACATCTACGTTTTCGCTTGTTCTCTCTAATTAATTGAACAGTTGCGGTGTTAGTTCAACTGCCTTTTAAAATGTATCTGACTGAACTATTAAGCTGACCGATGGGGCAGACTTGCTTTAGACGTGCCCGCTATCGGCATCTGTCCCATGAAAACGGCGGGGTTACTGTTGCTGAACGCGACCTCTACCACAAATTCATAAGTTTGCCTCCCTTGCAGATATCCAAACACCGTCCACTCGATTTACGTGTGTAGTTAGGTCATTCCGTGACTAAGCGTACGTACAATCGTTGTCACATTGTCGATTGTGTGTTATGTAGAAGTGATGACTGTTTCTTTCAATCGCTGTTGTTTGAACTCTCACTGATTAATGACCATCATAGTGTGACTTGCCATCTAGATCTCACCACTGCCTACCACCACTATCACCCCACCACCCGTGCATTCAGGGAGGTGGCCAGGCTTGATTTTTTTTTTAATGTACAATATCATGCATTTCTGTTTGGTTGGTTAGTCAATTGTTCTTTATTTTATTATGTTGCCAAAAGCAATTCTCTGGGTGGTGAGCTC
>JADBJO010032224.1:0-2500 GCA_016801955.1 Conus betulinus | reverse complement strand
ACTGAATTCGGTTGGTTTAACAAAGAAAATAGCTGCGAATTATAGCAACAATTTCAAATTGAGGCACAGTACTTCGCTGCCTTATAGGATAAAGCTTAATGCCTTCAAAACAAAAATTCAGCAAGAATGTTAAATGTCTGTGCGGTGAACAAATTTCAAACCAACACATTTTTTTTTTCTGGAATGCCAGAGATTGAGACCTATTTTACTGGCTATATCTGAAAGTTCTCTTAACAGTATCCTTGAGAACTTAGTTTGTTTGATTTTGGCGAACTGTTTACTACGCAGTCATATGGGACATTTGTTATAGTTTTGTGTTATGATTTCAAAATATCTATTTAAAGTTGGTTTTCTCATACCGTTTTTTTTTTTTTTTTTTATTGTATTGTAAAGATTGCAAAGTTGCTTTTTTGTTGTTGTTTGTTTGTTTTTGGTTGGTGGGTTGGTATATGATTGCAAGATAACCCACCCACCCACCTTCTCCTCATGCTCCCCCTCTCCAAATCCTTTCGCTTCGTCTAATATCACTTAATGTGGAAAGACGTTAAATTGAACACACAACAACAACAACAACAACAACAACACAACGACGACGACAACACAACAACAACAACAGACGCACGCACGCACACACATGCACGCACGCACACACACACACACACACACACACACACACACACACACACACACACACACACACACACACACACACACACACACACACACACACACACACACACACACGCACACATTATTGACAGAAGTCAGAGGCAAGAGGCACTAAACTGCGCTGACCTTTCTTGCTGGTTTCCCTCCACAGATCCTTGAAGACGCAGGGAAGAGACATTTCATCGTAGTATTCCAGACGCAGGCCAGCTTGCTGCACGACAGATCCTGGTTTTTCAAAGGGAGACTTGATTTCCTCTGCGTTTCGACTGCATCCTTTGAAAGAGGAGTTTTGGAACTCCTCCTAGACAGATACATTTCTTCATATGCTAGGACAAAAAGTAACTGTAAAAGAACAAACAAACAAACAAACAAACAAACAACAACAGTTTCGGTAGCGTTGTTTGCATGAGCAGTTTTGGAACTCCTCCTAGACAGATAAACCCATACGTAAGTTCACATTAAAAAAAAAGTACAAGGACAAACACAGAAACAACAACAATAACAACACCAACAGCAACAACGACGACAACGACAAACTACAACAGTACCAAAAATAAGAATACCAAGATGTAAAGAAGAACGATAACAATAAAACGCCACAAACATCAGTAAGAACAACTACACATGACGAAAGAAACAAAGGAACCGGCTCGCGTGATTTATAAAGCTTTCATCGATTTAACGTACTATTGTACATTTACAGCAACATAACTGCAACCATCGCCAATTCAAACTAATGCAATTATGCCCCTAATCGGAACAATAATTTTGTCGAAAAGCAAGACTGCAAACTTAAGTGTGAAATGAAATAAAGAATTCAGAAGATATACATTAGGAAAGAAACGTGCGGGCTAAGCTGGGATAATGTCTACTTACCTCAGCCTGGATATGACCCTCTGCGGTGGTCTGCGCTCTAAACAACATGACATTACCTGTCTACTTACCTACATGTATGACTTCTATCCATCTACACGCATACGTTGCTGTCTATGTATCAATTCAGCTACACACAAAATTCTCACCAAATAGGTAACTTTAGTAACAGTACGTTAACGACATTGCCAACATGCTATTGGACGTCGAAAACAAAGACTGAAAAAAAAAAAAAAAACACATTGACATCTCTCTCTCGTCTCTCTCTCTCTCTCTGTCTCTCTCTCTCTCTGTGTGATGATTTTTTATAGGACAAAAAGCTTACAGCCCCTGTCCTGATATAGTGAGAGAAGGCTAAGGAAAATTGAAAGTTACACGCCAGAAGACTGGTTTTGCACGCTTGTACTCAGTCTGTCATTATCTACGCCTCAGCGCTTTGGAACTCAGCCAGCGATAAACTGTTAAGACCATCTATTAGTGTTCGGAGGAGAGATCTTTCTTCTGCGTGGGAACTTCTGAGGACCTCTCTTACTTAAAATGGTATTAAAGGTAACTTTAAATGTGTATTAAAAATACGTGTGATAGAGTAAAGAACGAGGGCTTTGGTTGTGGAGCGAGCTTTGCTGACCTACATCATTGTTTTTAAGAGGGGTACATCACGGAGATGCACGCATCCCTATTTTGTTTACCTCGTCTTATAATTAAACGAGTTAGCTATTCAGTGTAATGATAATGATACGCATGGCCATTTGCTTTCCGCTTGATGCTTTGCATTGCTTTTCCCATTGCTGTGCTGATGATGTCTTTTTGATATGGGAAACTGTTGCAAACTGTTGCACAGGGTTGCAACACAACAACTGAATAGTTTACATCGTGCGGCTGGATCTCTGGCAGTTAAAGACAATCTTGAAAAAATAAAAAACAGTTGTTTCGTGCAAGTGTATTTTTTGAAGCGCGT
>JADBJO010032223.1:12500-15915 GCA_016801955.1 Conus betulinus | reverse complement strand
GTCTCTCTATTAACATATAATACAATATGTCAAGTTTACATTGTTCTACGCATCTTTCTACGCATCTTTCTCTCAATTCTCTTTCTTTCTCTTGCATGTATATATTAGACTAGAATCTCTCTCTTCATGATCTCTCTCGCATGCGCTCTCTCCTCCTCTCGCACCCACACACACACACACACACACACACACACACACACACCACACACACACACACACACACACACACACACACAATTTTTTAACTTAAAACAACAGCCTTATAGCATTTCCAGTTACAATTCTAACCAACTTCATTGGGACAATTGTGGAAGCCCTTAAAGACATAAATGTCTACCTAAAGGCTTTATTCCATGAGGACAATGTGAGGCCCTTTCTGTCCGTTTCTAATATAAAAAAAACACTTTGTAAGCAAGTAAGCAACATTCGCCCTCTTGCATTCGCCGTTTTCCAGCCAGAACTGCTCCATAGTATTCGTATTGTTTTTGAGATTTATAACCTGAAATCACTTAAGCGCTGTCAGATTTAGTATGAAAACTTCTAACACATCCTATGTCATAATGCAGAGATGCCACATGTTTTGGAATGCGTGTCGGTGTCATTGTCACCCTGTTTGTCACAAAACAATGGGACATCAAACGTTGACAAGCTTACTATGATACGTATACCAGACAGACAGTAACACTGTCAGCATGTATTTGTTAGTATAAATCATTAAAGGGTGGCCTACCTCGACTTATAAACAGCAGTCCTGGTTCAGTAAATCCAGTTGGGGTGTCACAAAGTGTCACATGATTGTCACATACACAAACATGCAACTAGGTAACTTTACAGGGTTTTTTTTTTTATCCTAACAGGGGGTGTTTGTCACTACTTAACGATTTTTATCACCAGAATATATACACAGTCGCAGAAAGAAGTCATCTCCATTATTGACACTCTAATGTGGTGTCTGGTCACACACAGCAGGAAGGTAAGTGTCACCACTGTCACATGTCGCCAATATAGTAAACACTATTCTTGATCCATGGTTTCTACCATATTTACCCGCATGGCAGAAACCGTGTTTGCGACATCACCCCACTGATCCATGGCTCTCTAAACCGAAGATCATTTGACCAGTAGCACCAGAAATCTTGGCAGAATCCCATCATGACGAGCACAACTAGGTATGCACGCATCTCCGCAGGTGTTGTATCCTAGAGGGGTTAATGCAGTAAAAACTATATACAGTAGTGTCATAATGCAAAAATAATTAGTGGCTGGTTGCGGGCTTGGGGCGAGCGGGGCGACGGGTGTTTCTCTTTACTTTACGGGAAGCCGCCCTGTTCAGGGTATAGATATTCTGCACCAGCCGCTGTACGACCCCCTCGGGTAACTCCGACAAGGACCCTTGTGGAGGCTGAGCTGAAGTGATGTACATTGAAGATCCCGCATCCTTCAGGCAGATCCGAACCCATATACTTTTCCCTCGTGGCGATGGCCGAGTTGTCATCCAGTAAGGCTGCCCTGGACCATGCGGTTCATGATGACGTTCGCTTGATTGAATTCGGGCAAGATGTCAGGAACGGACTTGTGAAAGAACTCTTTTGCGCGCCAGTGCGCTTCAGTATCTCCTGCGCTTCTTGCAGAAGAGTCGCGTTGTCCATTTCAAGCAGATGGTCAAAGGCCACGTCGATTTCCTGGCTCAGGCGATCGTGCTCCTCTTTTAACCAGCACGGAGCGAATTTCGGTGCGCAGGTCAAACTCCTCTTTAGCCGCATTGCACGCCGTCTCCAGGAAGCCCATCTGCTGACACCTTGCCGGCTCCAGGCGATTCCGTTTCTGCCATCATGTCCAAGGTATCTAGCCAGATTAATTCATAAATTACGGTTAGATACATGGAATACAAAATATTCACGACGTATAGCGTGTGTATGTCAGGAGAATATCTCAATTCGTCATCTTTTATTTGAATGCCCTATACTAACCCCAGCTTATAAGGAGAAGAATATTTTTATAAATAATTCTGACAATGTTGATAGTGTGGTAAATAACCCTTGCTTTTTTTATATTGCTTTGGTTATTGCTCAGTCCCCAGTTGCAAAACTATTGTGAAAAAAAACATTTGAGATATGTGTGTGTTGATAGTGATTTTTTTTCCCCTGGGGGTTGGGGGTGGGGGAAGGTGCTAATAGTACAATGGAATGTATATTGCAGTTTAAAGGTCTAAGATCATCTTGTGATGAAAAGACATTGAATAAAACTACTGAACTGAACTGAAGGCGATTGAGAGAAAGTTCTTGAAAACGTCGGCGATGCCTGGCTTTTTTTTTTTTTTTTTTTTGAGTTGAGGTCCAGATTTTTCTCTTCCTCCTCCAGCAAGGTGCGCATCACGCTGTGGCCGTACTCCGCACTTTCACGATGTTTGGTAGGCAGAGTCCGGCATATGGGACACGCATCGATGGCTTCGCCCATAATGCGCCGGCAACAGGTGTAACACACATCGTGTTTACAAGGAACCATGGCCATGGGGTAACGGGAGCCGTCGTCGTAGACGTTGTAACATATGGCGCAGGTACTGGTTCTGCATATCTCGGTAAACACAGGGGGACAAAACCAAGGAATTGTCTTTGCACTTTGCCTGCATCCTGGTAATAACAGCCTCGCCGTCTAATCCGTCGTCGGCGGGAGGGTCGATGCCGTCCCAGGTGTGGTAGGCCACAGCGACGCGCTCGGTTAGTTCTTCCCAAAGCCTGGGGGTTTGCGGATGGCTGTTCCAAAATCATGGTATCAGCATCACTGTCGTCGTCACTGTCACGTACTGGGAACACTAAGGACGTACCGGACAACGGTGGGGGAGTACTGGGCATCGTGCTGGTTAAGAACGGCGGCTTGATTCTGCCTTTGCACGTACGGGGGGCGTAACCGGGCATGATTTGACTCCCCAGGATCATGAGGACTTCCCCACAAACCAAACTTTTATAACTTCATTTTTTCTTCCGCTCTCCCTAGATTCTTTTCCCTGGCTAGTTTTGGTTTTCCCCCCAAAGTTATAAAAGTTTTTCTCAGTTTGGTTCTTAGTCCAGGGAAAGAAAAAAAAATCATGAAGAAGGCAAATACGTCGCTGAAAAAACAGCAACAACAAAAAAAAAAAAACGATAAGAACGTCGACCTGCCAAAAACTACGCCGAGTGAGGAACCGGACATTAATAACGTTCTTTGGGACATTGCACTTCAAAAAGAAGATTCTAAAAGAAAACAGGGAACGTCGATGCCACGTCTTGATAAAGAAGAAAAGATTCTAACGGGAAGGAGTGAAGGACGAAGAAAGACTAGATTATTTTCCTCTCCCGGATTTTTTCTCATCTTACATTTCTCTCCCCCCCCCCCCCCCCCCCCCTTTTTTTTTCGTTTCCATTTTCCCTTTTTCCCT
>JADBJO010032223.1:5000-7500 GCA_016801955.1 Conus betulinus | reverse complement strand
ACACAACCCCATCGCCTCACTCCTCCCCTCCCTCCACGCACCCCCCTCCTCCTTTTCCTTTCCCATAATCCCCTCTGTCATTCCCTTTTGGCGGCCATTCTCCACATGGAGATTAGATAAGTCTCTCTTCCTTCTTTTTTTGTAATGTCCTGAATGTTAAATGTGTTTCTATTTTTTTGTGCTTGAAGAAGACGCAAGAGGTCGAAATGCATCGTGTCTTGTCCTGTGCTTTTGTTTGTCTATGTCCTTGGCGGTAACTAACCCCCTCTCTTTCTAAATTTGGGACAGAGATAGTTTATCTAAAGCAGGTATATACTTCGTGTTGACGGAAAGAGGTAACCTAAGTCAGGTATTTACTTCTGGGTGGACAGAGAGAGTAACCCTGAATCAGGTATTTATTTCTGGCTGGACAGAGAGAGTTGACCTGAATCAGGTATTTACTCCTGGCTGGACAGAGAGAGTTAACCTGACTCAGGTATTTACTTCTGGGTGGACACGTAGTTAACCTAAATCAGGTATTTACTTCTGGCTGGATAGAGAGAGAGTTAAACTATATCAGGTATTTACTTCTGGCTGGACAGAGAGGTAACCTAAATCAAGTATTTACTTCTGGGTGGACACGTAGTTAACCTAAATCAGGTATTTACATCTGGCTGGACAGAGATAGTTAAGCAAAAACAAATATTTACTTAAAGCTGAACAGAGAGAGTTATCAGAAATCAGGTCTATTTCTGGCTGGAGAGGAGAGTTATTAGAAATCAGGTCTCTATTTCTGGCTGGGGCAGAGAGAGTTGACCTAAATCGGGGTGTTTACTTCTGGCTGGACAGAGAGAGTTGACCTGAATCAGGTCTCTATTTCTAGCTGGACAGAGAGAGTTGACCTAAATCGGGTGTTTACTTCTGGCTGGACAGAGAGAGTTGACCTATATCAGGTATTTAACTTCTGGCTGGGCAGAGAGAGTTGACCTACAACAGGTATTTAAAGCTCCCGAATCTACCAACATGTTCAGTGACATCAGCGTTCTGATATGGATGATAATACCTCCAGTACTTCTTGTCTTTGGACTTTGGGCAATGTGATGACAGTGGTGGTGATATGGATGATAATACCTCCAGTACTTCTTGTCTTTGGGACTTTGGGCAATGTGATGACAGTGGTGGTGATATGGATGATAATACCTCCAATACTTCTTGTCTTTGGGACTTTGGGCAATGTGATGACAGTGGTGGTGATGCGAGGGATGCCAGCTTCAGAGTCCTCTGCCTGTCTGTCTGTGTACTTCACTGGACTGGCTGTATCAGATCAACTTCAGCTCACATCATTAGTTCTCTTTCTGTGGGTGAATAAAGCTTTTCAGTGGCCTCCATTTTTTTTTTTCCCTTTCCATCTTATATGTAAAATTCCAAAGTTCGCTTGGAACTTGACTTCTTTTACGTCCGCATGATTTCTGTTGTATCGGCGAGTGACGTCAGTGGTGGCACCACATCGTGTTGGAGTTTTGTGCACTGTGAGGAGAGGAAACTTCCTTGTTGCCGTCATCATCATTTGTGCCTTTGCTTTGCACTCACAGTATCTGTGTCATTGAGGGTACTGGCGGAAACACCGCCATTGCCAGTACGGAATGGCGGTTACGTACCTTGTTAGGGAAGTATTGGAATGGCTTGATCTGTTCTTTTTTTTTTCAATAATACCATTTGTTTTGTTTGCTTCTGGAAACTCAGTTCTCGTGTGGCACGTCATCAAATCTTCAAAGCTTTGTCTGAAAATGAGAGGGGTTGATGGTCAGCAGGTCAAATCTGGAACTGACCAAGTACACTCCTTACCAGTCACCCTCATTGTGACATCATCAGCATTCCTCATGTTAACGGTACCAATGTGTAGCTATGGTTTGGTGCACATGGTCAGTTTTCCCGGGAGTTGCAATCCAACCATGCAGTTGTTACGTTCTGTGTGTAACATGTTGTACGTGAGTTCATGGGCATACAACTTTTCTCTGTATTTGTTGAGTGGCTGAACATTCAGGCAAGAAACAAAGCGATGTCTAAGATGCTACGACTTAGATCGTGTTAAATGATCAGCATCAGAAAAGTCAGTTCAATATTGCATGAGGGCACGTCAAGATCAAAGGCTTTCACATATTTCGTGATAAGTCACCGTCAACAGGGACTTCTGTTTTCAGGGAACAGTGTGTGTGCGACTAGAGGATTACAGGGGGAAAGACGAGTCCAACGCCCTCAACAACTTAAATTTGTTTTAATATTTTTTACTTCCAAGTGAATTGCCGATGGAGACAACTGGACAAAATCAAGCCAAAAATGTCAGTGGTAATGTAAGCCAAAAAAAAAAAAAAATATATATCAGATGAATTGCTCCTGAATGCAAGTAGTAAAGGGAGAATACATGAATGCATGAGGAGAATAAAAACCTGGAAAGCATGTAGTATAAGGAGCATGAGAAGAATAATATGCCAAACAATCGCACAAATGGCTATTTTTTCTT
>JADBJO010032223.1:0-2500 GCA_016801955.1 Conus betulinus | reverse complement strand
GTAACAAATAACAAAAGAAACGCGAGGAGAGCCCATGCTTTAAAAATGACAGACGTCCAAGGGCGACAAAACAGGCACGAACTGGGCTAGTTATGGACCCATCCTAGAATCTTCTCGCTAGACTGAGCCCTTTTTCTATTCCAAACATGGTAGTCTGCCGAGCGTTGCACATTCTTTTGCAATTCTGACGCTCACTTTATCGTTGACGTAAACATTCTGGGACAATGTGCTGCCAGGCTAGGTGACTTTACTCACTGCAGCGAGTCTTACATCACCCGAAGTGATGCCCTGTTTGAAGCTTCACAACCTTTGAACATTGAAACAGGTGAACACTGCACAGAATCAAACTGCATCAAAACACCCCAAGCCCACTAATCAAATCAAAAACTCCATTCGAACAAATCTTCCACCACATTGTCCTCCTCTAAATCATCCAGTCTCTTTAATGTCACTATAAAAGAGAGTAATGGTGAACACGTATATAGAGCAGACACAGTGGACTCAACACAAGTGACTATTCCTTAGTCAGAATACCTCCATCCTCAAGCCTCCAACATGTCGGTGTCATTAAGGACACTACCATCGTTCTGCTGTAGGATGAAGTTGTATAGGGATGGGTCTTTTCCCGTTCCTTATCTACCAGCACTAATACCCCAAAATGTAGTCTGTGCCTTGACAGTGACCCAAATTATTGTGTGGCTCATTGACCAGACACAGACACCAACAGTGACACCAGGCCACAATTCACTTTGCGACCCACAACTGCAGTCAAGTCCAGCCTCAGCAGACATGGGGAAGAACCTTCTTTCCGATGCTGGAGGGTCTTTTCCGAAGCTTCAGCACCTGTGTCTGCTATCCTGCCTGCCAGAGAACAACACTCATTTCACTCTGTCTGCTACGCTGCCTGCCAGAGAACAACACTCATTTCACTCTGTCTGCTACGCTGCCTGCCAGAGAATAACACTCATTTCACTACTGTCTGCTACGCTGCCTGCCATAGAACAACACTCATTTCACTCTGTCTGCCATCCTGCCTGCCAGAGAACAACACTCATTTCACTCTCTCATACATCCCAGCGACAGAAACCTGCAAAAGGCGTGTGACGGCATGGATGGTGAGCGACAGGGACCATACCATTTCTTCATCACTGGCTGTGGAGTTCCCAGAAATGCCTTGGTACCAAAATACCATTCTGCCGGCAAGGAAAGGGACAGCAGCACGCCTTGCAGACAGCACAGTAACACAGACAGGCAGGATCACAAGCCGCGCCCCACAGGATGCCTTACCACCCCCACCACCACCTTGCAGCATCACCATCCTGTACCTCCCCCGTCTCTTCATCCACACAACGCCATCCTATAGCCGGATAGGCTCCTACACTCCCCCCTACTCACCATTGACCCACAGTACTCGAGGTTTTTTGTCCCCTCCCTAACAGTGCCTCAGCTCCACCCCAACCTCCTCCAACCGACCTGACGCATTGTCATGCGGTGGATTGAACCACTACTGGCTTTAGATAGCTTCTATGCCCTCACCCTGCTACTGCCATCGATGATACCACCTCAAGTGTACCCTTCAATGCTCCTTCCCCACTTTTCCGCTCAGTATCCCTCCAGGTTTATGGCACTGGCCCCAACTTATGACAGTACCACCAAGCTATGCATAAATTCTCAAAGAAGGGAGGGGTGTGTGGTGTGGTTGTTGTGTGTGTGTGTGGCTGTGTTGTGTGTGTGTGGTGTGACGTGCCAGTAAAGTGGATAGTTTATGTTGTGTGTGTGCGGACCGTGTGGCTGACGGAGTCTATGCAGGTCTAGGAATGAGAGCGTGTGGAGTGCTTTGTGTCACTGCTTTTACTTCATGTCAGACTTGATGTCGTTAACTGTGTGAATCCTCATATTCCTCCCCATGACTTCGGCCATTTTGCTTCAGTGTCTATCATTAGCCTGACCTACCTTTGGCGTCCCGTGACCATCAATGTATGTACAACATCTTCTTTTGTGCCGAGGTATGTACACCTTCATATGATTTTTCTCTGCGTTGATTTGCCTTCTGACCATCTCTCGACAGATGTGTTACCCAGCTCTGGAGCGTTGGCAGATTGTAGAGAGAGAGTTTGCAGAGGTCTCGATACTTTTCCCATGTCTGCGTTTCTTTTGAAAGTCTGATAACTGGAACATAAGCTGTATATTGTCTTCTGCCTGACCTATCCTTAATTTCCACGTGCCTTTCCCCCTTGACTACTGCATGTACGGAGTTTTGGGGAACCTACGAATAAAACAACCCCAGTTCTAAAACATGTCATATAAGCAACGTCATGCCAAATGAAAACGCCTTAAAATATTTCACGAGTTTGGCAAAACGTGCCATAAAAACAAAATCATGCTAAACTAAGTAACCTACTATAAACTAACCAATGTTTCTGCCATTTCAAGGAATTTCACTCTCATCTGTCAGTACGCGTAGTTTACAAGTTGTGTTTACTATTGTTATGTCATTTGG
>JADBJO010032222.1:0-15916 GCA_016801955.1 Conus betulinus | reverse complement strand
AGGGAGGTGGAGGATGAGTGAGCAGTGAGGGAAGAAGAAGAAGAGAGAGATGAAGAAGAAGAAAGAAGAAAATAGTGATATAAAAGAGAGGGAGAAGGAGGCAAAGGAGGAGGAGGTAGAGGAAAGACGACGCGAACCAGGCAACAAAACAGTAGAAGCACAACAAGAGGTAAGAGGAAAGCAGGCAGATTAGCGTAGTAGTAGGCAGTAGTCAGTAGTAGTCAGTAGTAGTAGTAGTGGTGGTGGTGGTTGTAGGTGGGGTAGAAGAGACGAAGAAGAAGAAAGAAGAAGAAGAAAGAAGAACAAACAACACAAACACCAACAACAACAAGATTTTCAGTTTCAGTTTCAGCAAGGGAGGCGTCACTACGTGCGGACTAGTCCAATTACCTACACACATCCGCTAAGTTTCGAGGACCACGCCTACGCATGATTGGAAAACTGATGGATAAATCGAATTAACAACAAAGTGAGAGAATGACGAAGAGAGGTCTCGCGAGAGAAACGAAGAAGAAGAAGAAGAAGGAAGAAAGAAGAGGAAAGAAAGGAGAAAGAAGAAAGCAAAAGAGAAGAAGAAGAAAAGACAGCAAGAAGAAAGAGAAGAAGCAAGAAGAAAGAGAGAAGAGGAGGAGGAGGAGGAGGAGGAGGGGGAGGAGGAGGAGGAGGAGGAGGAGAGGAAAGAGAGGGAGAGAGAGGGAGGGGGAGTTAGTCATGCGTCCTACCCGGCCGAGTAATGAAACCAAACAAACAAATACCGCGCAGTTTTTTTTTTTATCATCTCCTAAAATATAATTTCAACAATTTTTTTTTAACAAATGAAAGACCCAGGATATGTGTCATTCTTTATGGATGAATTACAATTGTGCCACCGGATTATTTCAAAAGCACTATATATGAAGACCAGACTGACACATATTTTGTTTCGTTCTAGATGCAAATACGCTGGAGCCCTGATCCATCGGAATTCTGTAAGTCATAATTCACAATCGTCCTTTAAAAAAACGTTATACTATCATCATCAATGAATTTCATCAACATACTGTTCATTTTTTTTTTCTTTCCTTACGTCGTATTGTTTGCACGTTCTACAAAATTTCGGGTGTTCATCGTGCTCGTCTATCATTATAACGACATGATTAAGCATTAATGACCACACTGATATACAAAACATGTTACCTTAACTTCCGACCTCCATGCTTAAAAAAAACTTTCAAACTGTTTCCAAGGCACAATGCCTCAAAAATTGAAAATCAAATGCCTACGAGATTACTGTATAACAACACAGAAAAGGTCATTTTTTAAATTACATTAAAGAGGTCAACAATAGCTTTCTATGTTTCCAATGGTTATCTCCGAGTTTCAAGTTTTTCAGAGCCGCTTTACGAGCGTGTGACTGAGGGTACTGTCGCTTATATAAAATTGCTAATTACTTGTGGAAAAACGATTCTCATTATTTTGACCCACGTTATGGCCTTTGCTGAAAATTTGATTCCATCGTGTCAGGTGCAACGGATGTGGTGCCATAATGCTAGGGGGAAAAAAACCGGGAAAATCAAGAACCAAACAAAAAGTTACCCTTTTGGGTTATCCTATTGCGTCCTGTACTTGAGGGCCAGTATTGTGTACTGGAGAATGACGTCTGTCCGCAGTATGCTAGTAGGGTCGTCACTATTTGGACCATCTGGACGACGCTTCAAGTTGGTATTCCCCTCTGTCTTACGATCTCTGTGTAGGCAGCGTAGACTGAGTTGTAGCCTGGGAAGGGCCGAGTAGATATCAAGTAGGTCGGTACAGCCTGTCTGTCTGTTGTTGTCTGGCGTCTCTCTGTCGTCTGTACTTTCTACTCTATATAACACATCCTTATCTATATATTCTCTATCTATCTTTCTATCTACCCTTATCCCTTTCCTTCTCTCTCTCTCACTCACATTGTCTTGTATCTCTCTCAATCATCTGACTTCACTCTCACTCCTAATCATCATCCTTTCCTTTTCGACTTGTATCTCTCTCTCTCTCGCTCTCTGTACTCTCTCTCTCTCTCTCGTGATCTACTCACACACACACAGACACATCAGCACTATTTTGTATTGAACTAGGACATGTCGAAATACAAATTCGCTGAAATCAGTGATTTAAATCGATTTTAACGTAAATGCCGGACACAATGAACTGTTACGCTCTCAAACGCACCAAGACCACTTGGTTATGCAGACATTTGGAAAGAAATTGTTTGGTATGTACAGAGATAATGTGCCAGACTTAACGTCTGCAAACTGCCATCTTGCGGCCCATTTTGAACACACATTACAAGAACGATAATGAAGTTATGATAAAATGAGGTAGGAAACAGTAAACAATAAGCAATAAAAACAAGTAGGGTAAGTCTTGCTCCCATAAGAAAACCTAACAGTTTATTCAAGACTGGCACAGCCTTTTAAACTTGAATAAAGTCAGACGAATGCAAAGACGAACAATCTAATAGAGGGGGGAAAAACAAGCGCAGAGCAACAACCCCTCTATCATCACAGTAATGATTTGGCAAAGATTTGAACTTAAGGCGCGGCGGGGGGGGGGGGGGGGGGGGGGGGGGGGGGGGAGGGGGGGGTGGGGGGGATAGATGAAGGGTGTTGAAGATCCTTCAAGAGGGATTACGATGGTTCCCTCATGCAGCTAGTGAAGTGTTTTCATATTTGTAACATATGGGGGGGTTTTCTTAATTCTATGTTCCCATCTCTTCATCTTCAACACACACGCCCCCGCCCCCGCGCCTTAAGTTCAAATCTTTGCTAAAAATTACTCTATGTTAGGTTTTTGTTATGGGAGTAAGACTTACCCTACTTGTTTATTGTTCATGAAGTTATGCTGATAATGATGTCTGATACGTTCCAAGGCCATACTGAACTGAACTCTAGCAAAATATATGATACAATGGTCACAACAATGTGTTCAAACTACTTCACGGCTCCCCAGTTCATCCAATGAATATCACGTACAGGAAAACCGGACTTAAAAGAATACATGGATGGATGAAGAACGAACGAACGAACGAACGAATGAAACGAATGAATGAATGAATGAATGAATGAATGAATGAAGGTAATGAAGGAATGAATTTGAATTACCTGTTGGTAAAAAGAATGAATGAATGAATGAACGAACGAACTGGTACAACAATAAACGAATGGATGGATTAATGAATGAATGAATGAATGAATTGGTACAAGAACACAAGAATGGATAAATGGATGAATGAACGAATGGATGAAATGGATGAATGAATGAATGAATGAATTGTAAACGAAAAAATTAAATCCTGAAGAATAAATGAATGAATGAATGAATGAATGAAGATGAATGAATGAATGAGTTGGTAAAAAAAAAAACGAACAAATGAATTGGTAAAACACACACACACACACCACACACACACACACACACACACACACACACACAATTTACAAACCGTTGCTACAGACAGAAATTCCCAAGCGCGCAAATCTTTGGATTGTGGTCGCACAATCTCTTATGTATACACACACATCCAACTGCTAAAACTGAACAGAGGAGAGAGAGAGAGACAGTGGTTGATCAAGAGGCTTTCGCTGGCTCCATCTCACAGCTGCAGTGAATCACAAACGCCGTCAACAGCCCTGGTCCTCAGGTCACCTCACTAACGTGACAGGACAGACTCGGTCGGCGACTGTGGCTGTTCTCTCCCTCCCCTGGGGTCACATTCCTCCCTCCCCACTGTAACTATCTGGGGCAAGTGGGACGGCAGAGGGAGAAAAGGGGGGTGGGGTGGGAAAGGCTTTGTGCACAGAGAGGGGGAGGGAAGAGAGAGGGGAAGGAGGGAGAGAGATAGATAGAGGGAGAGAGACAGACAGACAGAGGCACAGAGACAGAGAGGCTGAGAGACAGGGAGGGAAAGACAGAGAGATGAGAGAGAGAGAGAGAGACAGACAGACAGACAGAAGACAGACGGGGGACAGAGAGAGAGGGAGAGAGACAGACAGACAGAGACAGCGAAAGAGGGAGAAGAGAGCGACAGAGAGAGACAGAGAGAATCAGAGACAGCAAAAGAGGCAAACCGGAGAAAGAGACACAAAGAGAGAGGCAGAGAGACAGACAGACGGTGTCGAGAGTCACACACACCCACACACACACACACAACACCACACACACACACACACACATTCGCACGCACGCACGCACACACACACACACACACACCACACACACACACACACACACACACACACGCACGCACGCACGCACGCACGCACACTCACACACACACACACACACACACACACACACACTAAATACCTACCTCTAAGGTAATTAACACAGATGAGAGTATGAGAGAGAATGAGCATTTGACACAACGTCAACTTCAGTCAAGAAAACCCAAAACACACGTCGCAGCCACATCAAGATTCTAGTATCAAATGATGTGACTAAACACTTCCAAAGACCGCACTTAACTCGAAATAATCACGACGTTAGCAACAGACACAAAGCCAAGGTTTAAACCCCCGATCCCACAGACTGGCCAACATCTACTGCTGCACAGTGCGGTCGTCATCAGAACACACCCTGCTGTCATGTGATCTGGGGCGCGTTCAGTGATCGCCTGCTTCTCCGACGGACAGGTTCTTTGCGACAGTAGACCGTAGAGAATGACTCGAGGCCATAGTCCACAAATGTGAATAATTATGGTCCACGATCTATGTATGATAGAAGAGCGTACAGAATGACCTGGGGCCATAGTCCACAATGCAAATGTGGTCCACGGTCAACCTTACGACAGCGGACCGAAGAGAATGACTTGAGGCCTTACTCCAAAAGTATGAATATGCATGAAAATACTGTATTATCTAGACAAAGGTTTTAAGGTGCTACTTAAACTGAGTCGTAGGATAAAATGGAAATGAACAGAGAACAAAATATAAATGAACAGACAAAATAAAATGTCTAGTAACTCAGATTTAATGTTCAGTGCGAATGCGGTGAATAAGGTTTTGACAAATGTCTTTTCCAAACGTTACAACGGACAAAATGCGCAAAACAGCGTGAGAATGTTGGCAGGTAAGTATGGTTTTGTACGGTGTGTGGTGTGTGTGTGTGTGTGTGTGTGTGTGTGTGTGTGTGTGTGTGAGAGAGAGAGAGAGAGAGAGGAGAGAGAGAGAGAGAGAGAGAGAGAGAGATAGAGAGAGAGAGAGAACGTTTGAAAAAAGACAAATTTGTCGAATACTTACTTGTTTGTTTTGTATAGTACAATAACTCCGAGATGCTGTATATCTTCTTTTGTATGTTCATTTATAAAGTTGCCCTGATTTCAGAAATTCCGTATTCTGTTTCATTTTCCTTGAATTAGATAAAGCTCACATTAAACAATCCCTACCAATAAGTTCACTTGTTTTAAAAGATTCCCATCTGTGACATCACTCACAATCAGGGAATACCTGGACTTTCCCACACATGACATCACTTTTCAGGCCTCACAGCTCAGTCACGACCTAACTTGGTGTAGGATGGGCTTCCCCAAATAGTCCCATTCTCTTTGTTTTGAATTGTTGAGAATCAAATTGCGTATATTTTAATGAGCATATAAAGAATAGAAGAGGATACAACTTTTTGAACGATAAAGCTTCTGAGAACAATCTAATTGTAGGTTTCATTAAGTACTGAGTCATTATTCAAGGCCTTGGCGTGGTTATTTTTAGTGTTCTGCATGACAGACGATGGGCAGTCTACAGCGTTCTATCCTCAGTCATGTGCAACAGGCTAGAGGCGTTCAGTATCATATTGTTTATCCAGGCTGCCTCTAGGACTACCACCCTCCACTGCACCCTAGAAAGGTCTTGGACAGGGGAAAATAGTGTGATACATGTCTATCCTCCACTGCACCCTGTAGAATGGTCTTGGACAGAGGTGCATAGTGAGATACATGCCCACCCTCTACTGTACCGTGTAGAATGGTCATGGACAGGACGTCATGGGGAGATGCATGTCCACCCTCCACTGTACCCTGTAGAATGGTCTTGGACAGGGAGTCATGGAGAGATACATGTCCCACCCTCCACTGTACCCTGTAGAATGGTCTTGGACAAGGAGTCATGGAGAGATACATGTCCACCCTCCACTGTACCCTGTAGAATGGTCTTGGACAGGGAGTCATGGAGAGATACATGTCCACCCTCCACTGTACCCTGTAGAATGGTCTTGCACAGGGAGTCATGGAGAGATACATGTCCACCCTCCACTGTACCTAGTTAAAATGGTCTTGGACAGGCAGTCATGGAGATATACATGTCCACCCTCCATTTCACTCTTTAGAATTGTGTTGGACGAGGAATCATAAACACATGCATTCCCACACCAGGCGGGCTCACATTTGACAGTTATGAGAAGTCTGACCTGTCAGTGTAAGTACTGACTTACTTCCTGGCGAAGTGCTTTCTCTTTGTTCTTTATAGGAGGTACATTTAAAGTCTTTGTTCTCAAAACACGTGCAGGTTTTTGCTCGAGATTTGGCTCTATTGTAAAACGTTGGCCAGAAAGGGATTTTTTAGCAAAACGAGAGATGCCCCAGGTCCAAGGTCAACTCCCACACGAAGCGGTCGGTCGGTCGGTCGGGTCGGTTGGTTGGTTGCAGGTTGGTTGGTTAGTCGGTCGGTCGGTCGGTTAGTTGGCTGGTTGGTTGGTTGGTTGGTCTGTTTGTTGGTTTGTTTGTTTGATTGTTTGTGTGTCTCTGTTTCTGTTTTTCCCTGCCAGAATTTGGTTCAGATCAAACTGGCTAAATGCCACATTCAGTTTCATTGCTTTTAAGTCAATAAGTAGTGAGAATGAAAAGAGTAGTAAGCAGTAGTCAGATGTAGCGCTGCCTGAACGTCACGTACATTGAAAAGAAGGGAGAGAGAAAAGTGACACTGACTGAAAGTGCCCCAAACAAGACGCAACGCCCTTGTGAGGGCAAGTTGCCCCGCCACAATCAGGACAGAACTGAGGTGTTCAGTTCTCCTGCTTCTCGTTGCCAATTGTTCACAGCAGAGAGAAGCGCTAATTGATCTGAGGACATTCGAGAAGATGGAAGATATGTTATTTATTTCTCTGTTCCACGTTCGGAGATGCATTGATCTTTCTTTTGTCAGACTGACACGGGAGACAATAGGGATGGGGTGAGTGGGGATGGATGGTGGAGGCAGACAGGCAGAGAGAGAGAGAGAGAGAGAGAGGACACTGACACTGATAATTTTTATTGCTGTTAGCAAAAAACAGAGAGGCAGAGAGACAGACAGAAAGGCAGGCAGGTAGGCAGACAGACAGACAGACGGGTACAGACAGACAGACAGACAGACAGACAGACAGTCTGTCTGTGTTCCTCTCTGTAGCAGTGAATGTACATGTGCATACGCATGTGTTAGCGCAGGCGCGTGCGCCTGTGTGTGTGTGTGTGTGTGTGTGTGTGTGTGTGTGTGTGTGTGTGTGTGTGCGTGCGCGAGCGCGCGCGCGCGCGCGCGCGCGCGCGCGTGTGTGTCTGTGTGTGTGTGTGTGTGTGTGTGTGTTGTGTGTAGATGCACCAGCGGGCAGCCTTCAATGTGTATTTGCCTTAGAATGTATTAGTATATGGGGACACGCAGGCTGTATTGACAGACCTGTTCACCGAGTGTGTAGTGTGTACACACTCCATCTCACACTGTCTCTCAGTGCAGTGTGTACACACTCCATCTCACACTGTCTCTCAGTGCAGTGTGTACACACTCCATCTCACACTGTCTCTCAGTGCAGTGTGTACACACTCCATCTCACACTGTCTCTCAGTCTGTGCAGTGTGTACATACTCCATCTCACACTGTCTCTCAGTCTGTGCAGTGTGTACACACTCCATCTCACACTGTCTCTCAGTGCAGTGTGTACACACTCCATCTCACACTGTCTCTCAGTCTGTGCAGTGTGTACACACTCCATCTCACACTGTCTCTCAGTGCAGTGTGTACACACTCCATCTCACACTGTCTCTCAGTCTCTGTGCAGTGTGTACACACTCCATCTCACACTGTCTCTCAGTGCAGTGTGTACATACACCATCTCACACTGTCTCTCAGTGCAGTGTGTACACACTCCATCTCACACTGTCTCTCAGTGCAGTGTGTACACACTCCATCTCACACTGTCTCTCAGTGCAGTGTGTACACACTCCATCTCACACTGTCTCTCAGTGCAGTGTGTGTACACACTCCATCTCACACTGTCTCTCAGTGCAGTGTGTACACACTCCATCTCACACTGTCTCTCAGTCTGTGCAGTGTGTACATACTCCATCTCACACTGTCTCTCAGTCTGTGCAGTGTGTACATACTCCATCTCACACTGTCTCTCAGTCTGTGCAGTGTGTACATACTCCATCTCACACTGTCTCTCAGTCTGTGCAGTGTGTACATACTCCATCTCACACTGTCTCAGTCTGTGCAGTGTGTACATACTCCATCTCACACTGTCTCTCAGTCTGTGCAGTGTGTACACACTCCATCTCACACTGTCTCTCAGTGCAGTGTGTACATACTCCATCTCACACTGTCTCTCAGTCTGTGCAGTGTGTACATACTCCATCTCTCACACTGTCTCTCAGTCTGTGCAGTGTGTACATACTCCATCTCACACTGTCTCTCAGTCTGTGCAGTGTGTACATACTCCATCTCACACTGTCTCTCAGTCTGTGCAGTGTGTACACACTCCATCTCACACTGTCTCTCAGTGCAGTGTGTACATACTCCATCTCACACTGTCTCTCAGTCTGTGCAGTGTGTACACACTCCATCTCACACTGTCTCTCAGTGCAGTGTGTACACACTCCATCTCACACTGTCTCTCAGTCTGTGCAGTGTGTACATACTCCATCTCACACTGTCTCTCAGTGCAGTGTGTACATACTTCATCTCACACACTGTCTCTCAGTCTGTGCAGTGTGTACATACTCCATCTCACACTGTCTCTCAGTCTGTGCAGTGTGTACATACTCCATCTCACACTGTCTCTCAGTCTGTGCAGTGTGTACACACTCCATCTCACACTGTCTCTCAGTGCAGTGTGTACATACTCCATCTCACACTGTCTCTCAGTCTGTGCAGTGTGTACACACTCCATCTCACACTGTCTCTCGGTGCAGTGTGTACACACTCCATCTCACACTGTCTCTCAGTCTGTGCAGTGTGTACATACTCCATCTCACACTGTCTCTCAGTGCAGTGTGTACATACTCCATCTCACACTGTCTCTCAGTCTGTGCAGTGTGTACACACTCCATCTCACACTGTCTCTCAGTGCAGTGTGTACATACTCCATCTCACACTGTCTCTCAGTCAGTGCAGTGTGTACACACTCCATCTCACACTGTCTCTCAGTGCAGTGTGTACACACTCCATCTCACACTGTCTCTCAGTCTGTGCAGTGTGTACATACTCCATCTCACACTGTCTCTCAGTGCAGTGTGTACACACCCCATCTCATACTGCCTCTCAGTCTGTGCAGTGTGTACATACTCCATCTCACACTGTCTCTCAGTCTGTGCAGTGTGTACACACTCCATCTCATACTGTCTCTCAGTCTGTGCAGTGTGTACACACTCCATCTCACACTGTCTCTCAGTGCAGTGTGTACACACTCCATCTCACACTGTCTCTCAGTCTGTGCAGTGTGTACACACTCCATCTCACACTGTCTCTCAGTCTGTGCAGTGTGTACACACTCCATCTCACACTGTCTCTCAGTGCAGTGTGTACATACTCCATCTCACACTGTCTCTCAGTCTGTGCAGTGTGTACACACTCCATCTCACACTGTCTCTCAGTGCAGTGTGTACACACTCCATCTCACACTGTCTCTCAGTGCAGTGTGTACATACTCCATCTCACACTGTCTCTCAGTCAGTGCAGTGTGTACACACTCCATCTCACACTGTCTCTCAGTGCAGTGTGTACACACTCCATCTCACACTGTCTCTCAGTCTGTGTGTACACACTCCATCTCACACTGTCTCTCAGTCTGTGCAGTGTGTACACACTCCATCTCACACTGCCTCTCAGTCTGTGCAGTGTGTACACACTCCATCTCACACTGTCTCTCAGTGCAGTGTGTACACACTCCATCTCATAATGCCTCTCAGTCTGTGCAGTGTGTACACACTCCATCTCACACTGTCTCTCAGTCAGTGCAGTGTGTACACACTCCATCTCACACTGTCTCTCAGTCAGTCTGTGTATAGTGTGTACACACTCCATCTCACACTGTCTCTCAGTCAGTCTGTGTATAGTGTGTACACACTCCATCTCACACTGCCTCTCAGTCAGTCTGTGTGTAGTGTGTACATACTCCATCTCACACTGTCTCTCAGTCAGTGTGTGTGCAGTGTGTACACACTCCATCTCACACTGTCTCTCAGTCTGTGTGCAGTGTGTACACACTCCATCTCACTCTGTCTCTCAGTCAGTCTGTGTGCAGTGTGTACATGCTCCATCTCACACTGTCTCTCAGTCAGTGCAGTGTGTACACACTCCATCTCACACTGTCTCTCAGTGCAGTGTGTACACACTCCATCTCACACTGTCTCTCAATCTGTGCAGTGTGTACACACTCCATCTCACACTGTCTCTCAGTCTGTGCAGTGTGTACACACTCCATCTCACACTGTCTCTCAGTGCAGTGTGTACATACTCCATCTTACACTGTCTCTCAGTCTGTGCAGTGTGTACACACTCCATCTCACACTGTCTCTCAGTGCAGTGTGTACACACTCCATCTCACACTGTCTCTCAGTGCAGTGTGTACATACTCCATCTCACACTGTCTCTCAGTCAGTGCAGTGTGTACACACTCCATCTCACACTGTCTCTCAGTGCAGTGTGTACACACTCCATCTCACACTGTCTCTCAGTCTGTGTGTACACACTCCATCTCACACTGTCTCTCAGTCTGTGCAGTGTGTACACACTCCATCTCACACTGCCTCTCAGTCTGTGCAGTGTGTACACACTCCATCTCACACTGTCTCTCAGTGCAGTGTGTACACACTCCATCTCATAATGCCTCTCAGTCTGTGCAGTGTGTACACACTCCATCTCACACTGTCTCTCAGTCAGTGCAGTGTGTACACACTCCATCTCACACTGTCTCTCAGTCAGTCTGTGTATAGTGTGTACGCACTCCATCTCACACTGTCTCTCAGTCAGTCTGTGTATAGTGTGTACACACTCCATCTCACACTGCCTCTCAGTCAGTCTGTGTGTAGTGTGTACATACTCCATCTCACACTGTCTCTCAGTCAGTGTGTGTGCAGTGTGTACACACTCCATCTCACACTGTCTCTCAGTCTGTGTGCAGTGTGTACACACTCCATCTCACACTGTCTCTCAGTCAGTCTGTGTGCAGTGTGTACATGCTCCATCTCACACTGTCTCTCAGTCTGTGTGCAGTGTGTACACACTCCATCTCACACTGTCTCTCAGTGCAGTGTGTACACACTCCATCTCACACTGTCTCTCAGTCTGTGCAGTGTGTACACACTCCATCTCACACTGTCTCTCAGTCTGTGCAGTGTTACACACTCCATCTCACACTGTCTCTCAGTGCAGTGTGTACATACTCCATCTCACACTGTCTCTCAGTCTGTGCAGTGTGTACACACTCCATCTCACACTGTCTCTCAGTGCAGTGTGTACACACTCCATCTCACACTGTCTCTCAGTGCAGTGTGTACATACTCCATCTCACACTGTCTCTCAGTCAGTGCAGTGTGTACACACTCCATCTCACACTGTCTCTCAGTGCAGTGTGTACACACTCCATCTCACACTGTCTCTCAGTCTGTGTGTACACACTCCATCTCACACTGTCTCTCAGTCTGTGCAGTGTGTACACACTCCATCTCACACTGCCTCTCAGTCTGTGCAGTGTGTACACACTCCATCTCACACTGTCTCTCAGTGCAGTGTGTACACACTCCATCTCATAATGCCTCTCAGTCTGTGCAGTGTGTACACACTCCATCTCACACTGTCTCTCAGTCAGTGCAGTGTGTGTACACACTCCATCTCACACTGTCTCTCAGTCAGTCTGTGTATAGTGTGTACACACTCCATCTCACACTGTCTCTCAGTCAGTCTGTGTATAGTGTGTACACACTCCATCTCACACTGCCTCTCAGTCAGTCTGTGTGTAGTGTGTACATACTCCATCTCACACTGTCTCTCAGTCAGTGTGTGTGCAGTGTGTACACACTCCATCTCACACTGTCTCTCAGTCTGTGTGCAGTGTGTACACACTCCATCTCACACTGTCTCTCAGTCAGTCTGTGTGCAGTGTGTACATGCTCCATCTCACACTGTCTCTCAGTCTGTGTGCAGTGTGTACACACTCCATCTCACACTGTCTCTCAGTCACTCTTCTCTCCCGAAGTCTGTGCACAGGCACAGCCCCCAAATCGTGTTCTATCTAGCGGTGTCACGATCCCACAGTTTATCAAAACGAGACAAGCCAACTAAAGGAGATTGCCAACCTTTTATGAACCATTGTGACACTCCAGGTAGAGAGAGGGCTATAGATAGAGCAGGTAGTAAGCGGATGGTAAGGCAAAAAAAAAAAAAATGGGGATGTGGGTGGGGGGTGGGGAGGACACGCTCGCACGATTTATTTTTATTTTGGACAAGGTGGGGAGAGATGACATTGATATCACATTGAAATGGTTATTGTCAATTGTTTCCACAGGCAGCCAGCGTTCCTGCAGACTCTTTGTTGTTCTTGATCTTTCGCTAGATTTTGGAGAAGCCTATTTGTTGTCTTTCTTTCTTGTACGGAGAATAATTCAGTTTTTTTGTCACGCGCGCGCGCACGCACACACACACACACACACACACACACACACACACACACACACACACACACACACACACACACACACACACACACACACACACACACACACACACACACACACACACACACACACACACACACACACACCACACACACACACACAGGAGAGGAGAGAGAGAGAGAGAGAGAGAGAGAGAGAGAGAGAGAGAGAGAGAGAGAGAGAGAGAGAGAGAGAGAGAGAGAGAGAGAATATAAATGTCTCTTACCGTGGCTTCGATTTACATACATATACAAGAAAAGAAGAAAAAGAAAACACCCGAAGGTGCTGGGGAGGACCCAGAGAAGCACTGTCTTCACCTGCCTTTAGAGCAGTCCTGTACCACCCTTGGAGGCCTGCGCTGTGTTGACAATGGGTACAGGCTTGTTTTTTTTGTGTGTATGTTTGGGGATCCTCCACCCTCCTACTTTTTTTTCCTACTTTTTTTTCTTTTTATTATTTTTTTTCTCTCCTCTCTGACTTTTATTCACCTTGCAGATCTGTAATACATGTTCTTCAGCCACTGAACATTTGACTCCAGCGCTGTCAGTATTCTTCTTTGCCATGTTTCTGAATCCCCCATGGCAGTCATTAGTACACAGCGTAGGGAATGTAAATCTAGAAAACATTTACTAAACGACACTGGATGCATGTTGCATGGGCTAATACATCAAAATAGAGCTGTTGTCTCTTAAACGAGCATGAACAGAACATTGAAATTATATCCGTACGCTCTCTGTCCCCATTCAAAATACTTTGCCGTTTACCATTCTGGTGCCAAGGACAAAAACAAAAAACCAAAAAAAAAAAACCCAGAAAGGATAAAAGGACGGATGGAAAGAAAAAAAACAGACAAGAAAAGGAAGAGCTGTAAAGAGTGATGGAAAAGAAAGACAGTAAGAGCAACAAAAACATGAACGAATGAATGAATGAATGAATAAATAAACGAATGAATGAATGAATGAATGAATGAATGAATGAATGAATGAATGAATGAATGAATGAATGAATGAATGAAGATGCTTGTTATTTCTTTTCAGACTGAAAGATTGCTTCAGCCATTGAATCAAGGAGTGCCCGAAGCCATCTTTAAGGCATGCAAGCGCCATACGACTGACGCTAGGAGGAACAATGCCAACGCGTAGTAAAGGGAAGTAACAAAAAGTTACAAAATAGTGCGTTTTTTTTTTTGTTTAACTCCCTTTGTCAGGTGATCAGCCATGCATTGCAGTTACGCCTATCTGGCCTTTGTCCCAGTTCAGGGTCTAAGCATATCAATAAGGAACAACTATTATACAATACACAACTAATTATAACAAGAACAGCGATGATACATATTAGCATTGAAGAAGAAGAAGAAGAAGAAGAAGAAGAGAGAGAGAGAGAGAGAGAGAGAGAGAGAGGAGAGAGAGAGAGAGGGAGAGAGAGAGAGAGTTAAAAGAAAAAAATATTCAATCAGTGATCAGTATTTTTTTGAACAGCCTATTCTTCTGACCCGTATCTACTAAAGTAAATCACAAAATGTCGTTTAATCATATCAGGCGTGCGGGGTAGGAAAAGTAGGAAAGGGGCGGGGGAGGGGGGGGGAGGGGGGGGGGGGAAAGAAAAGAGCATACACGTGAAAGGCCAGTGTTCTACATGTATTGGTCTGGCAATAAGTGTGTTTACTTACACACTTGTAAACTCACAAACACAGAGAGAAAGAGGCGGCTTACTATTTATTCTCTCTCTCTCTTTTCTCTCTCTCTCTCTCTCTCTCTCTCTCTCTCTCCCTCTCCTCTCTCTCTCTCTCTCTCTCCCTCACACACACACACACACACACACACACACACACACACACACACACACACACACACACACACACACACACACATTCGTCATTCGTCATTCGTCATTCGTCATTCATTCATTCATTCATTCATTCATTCATTTCTCTCTCTCTCTCTCTCTCTTCTCTCTCTCTCTCTCTCTCTCTCTCTCTCTCTTTCTCATTCATCATTCATCATTCATTCATTTTCTCTCTCTCTCTCTCTCTCTCTCTCTCTCTCTCTCTCTCTATCTCTCATCATCAATCAATCAATCAATCAATCAATCAATCATCAATCAAGATGCATCCGTCATCCTTTCAAAAATATTTATCGTCATCCTTTCAATTAGTAATGTTCGTACTGTCAAGATCCACTTAAGCTAATGATCCAGTCAAGAGTCCATAGATCATGCTCTCAGCATCCCTTTCTCCACAGTTTAATCGACAGACCCATCGGTCAATAGACCTCTTTCTGTCCTTTTGTTTCTGCTTTGTTGTTTCTTGTTTTTGTTGTCTGTTGTTTAGTTGTCTGCTTTGTTGCTCTCGTTTTGACGCCTGTTGTGTTGTTTTCTCTCGTTTTGTCTGTGTTGTTGTTGTTTGTTGTTGCTTGTTGTTTTCCATCGTATTGTTGTCTGTTTTTTTTTTGGGGTTTTTTGTTTTTTGTTTTTTTTTTTTGCCTGCTGTTTTGTGTTTTCTCTCGTTTTGTTCTCTGTTTTTTTGTTGTCTGTTGTTGTTGTCTGGGTTTTTTTTTCTCGTTCTGTGGTCATTTTGTTGTCTGTTGTTTTTGCTTTCTCTCGTGTTGTCGTTTTGTTGTCTTTCTTCTTACTCGTTTATTGTCGTTTTGTTGTCTGTGGTTTTTTTCTTTTTCGCTCGTTTGTTTTGTGTCTGTTGTTTTGTTTTCTCTGCTTTAGTTGTCTGTTGTTGTTTTGTTTTGTTTTCTCTCGTTTTGTTGTCTGTTGTTTTGTCTTCTCTGCTTTAGCTGTCTGTTGTTGTTGTTTTTTTTATTTTCTCGTTTTGTTGTTTGTTGTTTTGCTTTCATTCGTTTTGTTGCCTCTTATTTTGTTTTTCTCGTTTTTCGCCAGTTGTTTTGTTTTATTTCATTTCTTTGTCTGTTGTTGTTTTTGTTTGTTTTGTTTTTTGTTGTTTGTCTGTCGTTGTTTTTCTTTCTCGTTTTGTTGTCTGTTGTATTGTTTTCTGTTGTG
>JADBJO010032221.1:0-5000 GCA_016801955.1 Conus betulinus | reverse complement strand
CCGGCAGGTGGCATAACTTTGTACCCAGACGGAAGTTTGTCTGGAGTCCGACTGATCCGGTGATTCGGTCGGTCGTTGGCAGGCAGCACAACTTTGTTCCCAGACGGAAATTTGTTTGGGGTCAGGTTGATCAGGTGAGGTTTTTTTTTTGTTTTTTTTTTTTGTGCCAGCCGGTAGAAGCGCTTTATACCCAGACAGAAGGCTCTTTGGAGTCAGCCTGATCAGGTGATTTGGTCGGTCGTTGGCATGGCAGGTAACACAACATTTGTTCGCAGATCCAGAGATACAGACGGGAAGGATAACTGCTTTCGCCTTTCGTTAGGGTTCTGTTCGGAATATTAAAGGCATTCACCACTTCCTCTTAATCTGATTGGCTTGCCGTCTGCCAACTGTTCACGAACTGTGTGCGTGCGTGCGTGCGTGCGTGCGTGTGTGTGTGTGTCGTGACACTCGCCGTTGAGAATGGATTGCGCCCTGATTTACTTTGTCACCTGAGAGGGCAGCCCGTCCAGGTGAACAGTTTGTGTCGTGGCACGCCGTAATAGTTGTTCACCTGGCCGGAAGTGGTGGTGCCCGGAAGTGCTTCGTGACCGGTATGAGTGAACAGGACTCACGGCGAATTATGAGAAACCGAGGCGAGGTACTTGTCCGTTCAAATTCTTTGCCAGATTGAAATCTGTTTGGGCTCAGTCTGATCTGGTGGTTGAATCGTTTTGCTGGCAGGTTGAGGAACATTGCTCACAGACTAAAGCTCCTTCCGGTCAAGACAAAATGTGTTTGCCAGCTGATCGTGGTTACCGTACCTACAGTGAAGTCCCTGTTGAAGTCTGGTTCAGTTTACTATCCTTCGCAACTGTTTCCTTTTCGACGGAGAAAAGTTTTGAGGAACAGTGGGAAAGAGGATACGATTAGCGCTCAATGTAAGAAGACTATACTTCCAGATGGATGGAGGGGGGTGGGGAGGGGATACATAAAAAAGTGAATCGCATTAAGAAAGAATAAAAAGATAAAACCAGGACAAAGAAAAACAAATAAGTCTAAGAATAAAATTGAAGAATTTGACTAAAATATCTCCAACAAAAACAAAAGTAATCACAAAAAGGAACCAAAACAAAAGCAACAGCAATGAAAACAAATAGAAACGAAACATGTCAAAATGATCTCATTAATAAACAAACGATGGAATGAATGACTGTTATTTTTGAGTTAATGGGTCAATTAATCAATAAAATGCACTCATTGCTCCCAGGATCCTTCAGATCTTAACACAGAGGGTCGGACGTGTTTACGTGGAACAGAAAATTTATCACGGGAGAGCATGAACCCTCTCAATTCCCCCTTCCTCTCCCTTCTTCCCCCACAATCTTACTCCCCACCTCTCCCTCCCCTCCCTCCTCCCTCTCTCTCTCTCTCTCTCTCTCTCTCTCTCTCTCTGTGACGACATATCCCCCTGTCTTCCCATCTCTTCTGCTCTTTTTTCTTAATCCATTCCCGTGCTCCTGTTTATCGGCGGACGGCTGAGGAAAACCGGTTAAATAATGTGACGGCTGTCTGTTGAGTGGATAGATTCTGAAAAAAAGAAGAAAAAAAATAGACAACCCCCACACCCAGCCTACCGCCCAATCTGTACCCCACCCCACTCCGCCATCTGAAAACGACCGCAACGCACGCACGCTCAGAGAGAGAGAGAGAGAGAGAGAGAGAGAGACATCCACGCTACACGGGAAAAAGGGAAGCCATACAGAGTGAAGGTAGTAAGGAAGTTTACTTTTTATACCTGGGAGATTGGGGGGTGTTATCTGGGTAGAAGGCATGAAAAGGCCGTTTGGGCAAACAGACATGGCAAAAATTGACAGCTGGCTCCAGCTTACACCGTGTGCACACTCTCACTACTTTAGTTTCTAGATTACAACAAACAAGAGGGGCGTCGCCTTTTCATTTCTCACTCGCAAGTGACAAATGCACGTACGCCACAGGAAAATGAAAAATGAAGTTGGCTGGGACAAATAGATTCCAAATCAGCAACAACAACAACATATCAGTTTCTTTGTGGTCAATCCTAAAGAAAAAAAAACAGAGCAATGTTGAATGCCACTATTTTTCAGGCGCATTTTTTCCTCTCAGGACATAACAAAAGAAGTTCTTGGTAGAATACTGCTGGAGAAATCGAAACTGCATTGAACTCGGATGTTTGTTTTTCCACACAATAAAACACAAAGACATCGTACTTCAAATGACTTACTTTATAAATTGTTAAATGTAATTTTTTTTTTCTCCAATCCATATAATGTATTATCAGTGACAATTATGCTTTTTGAAGGAAGGTTTGCGCGTATGTCGCAGTATTCATGCTGATCATGCAGTATGTCCTGATGTAGTGGATTTCCTTGACATGTAGCGTGCATAGTTGTTTATTTTCATCGTTGCACTTCTCGGTCATAAGCCCAAAGACAGTGTGTAGAACGTGTACATAGCGGTCAGCATGAGCTACAGTAGCGGACAACTTCGCAACTTCTCTCTTACTAACATTTTATTTTCTATCTGCCCTAGCCCCCCCCCCCCCCCCCCCCCCCCCCCCCCCCCTCCCCCATCCCCCTCCCCCCTTCATTTCCTCCTCTATTCTTTCATTCCACGATCCCGCTTGCCCGTCCCTATCCCTGCACCTACTCTCTCTCTCTCTCTCTCTCTCTCTCAGAGTATATTTGCTCTACCCTTTCCCAATGCTATGACCTCTGCACATTACACAACGAAGACGTGCAGCCTTGAGGTGAAAAGTTCATGTCAGTGATCAAGTTAAGTTAGCCACTGTAAGCAGTTCGCCTTTTGTTGACCGTGTCTGTAATATTCAAAGTGTGCATTGTCAAAAGATTTGACGTCAAATGATATGTCTAACTTTTACGACATATGTATGGCGCGTATTATATTAATTACATTCCCATCATATTTTCTTATGATCAGCGCCAACTTTCAATCACTGTGGCAAAAAGAAAGTAGAATTTATTATGCATCCGATAAATTTTGTGAAGATCTGTTTATTACCGCAAGAAGGAAGATTTTTACTTGCTGTTGTATTGCAGCTCTAATTAGCATTATTCACCATGAACGATAAACTCGTACAATCTTACTTTGCTACAATTAGCATGCGTATATATATATATATATATATATATATATATATATATATATATATATATATATATAGATATATGTATATATGCGTATATGCACTTTATCTAATATTTTACTTGTGGTAACGTCTTTAACTATATCGGTGCCACTACTGGGCAGAAATCAGGTTTAAGATTCTGATCTTGATGAAACGTAATTTAAAACTTGTCACAAATTTGCATATCACATAATTTTGAATGTCTTTCTACATCAATGCACACCACTGTAATTGCACAAAGGTTAAAGGTTAAAGTTCGATAGCCTGGTAGCCATAGGAGCAGTGAACTGTCACAGGTTAATCGTGTCCTGGGCACAGCATTATGGAAGGTGGAACCCACCCTTCTGCTTTTGCTATCTTAACTGTCATTGACCTGAATGGAGTAACCATTTTACCACTACAATGACGCTTTTAACACCACACACTCCCGCGCGCGCGCGCACCACACACACACACACACACACACACACACACACACACGCAAACAAACGGACTCTGTGGTGTGTGTGTGGTGTGTGGTGTGTGTGTGTGTGTGTGTGTGTGTGTGCGTGCGTGGGAGTGTGTGTTGAAAACGTCATTGTAGTGGTAAAATGGCAAACAGAAACAGGTGAAGGAAAAATACCACGATTTGGAGGGGTGGGGGTGGGAGGGTATTTTGTGGATCATAACTGAACCAGATAGAAAAAGAGTGACGAACACGAAAATTGATAAGTTCTCCTTCCTTCCTTTGGCGGGAGGGGATGGGACATGGAGAGGGATGGGGGGCAGGGGGCAGCGAAGAGAGGCATACGTAAATCAACACATAAATCAAAAACAACCAGACAAATAAAACTTTCATTACTTGGCATAATGCCCATAAAGCGTGCTAGGTGTTTTTAACCCCTCCAGTCAGCCGCCAGCTAGTCTTTGTCAACGGAACGACCATTAACGACAGATGAAAACACAAGACGCAAGAATTTGCTCGTGCGCTGTGTGAAAAACAACAAGTTCCGGCTCAGCGTCAGACATGTCATTGCTGGCGAGCTCGGAACTCTGCCATAAACGTTCCACTTACGATTTGAGGACATGGTTATCAGATTTCTTTAACCCATACCAATTGATTTTCCTAGCATACAAAATGACGATGCAGCCGAACTGGCCAAAAATGCTTTAATATTCCTGAATAGGTATGCGGCGCGACAGCAGTGGTTGACCCCTATGGTCTTCGGGGACTCTCTAGTACAGGCACAAAACCTCGAACTTTGATGAAGTGTTCTGTCAGTGACGTATAAGCTTTGGTGTCTATCACGACGTGTCAGTGAAGAATTGGGGGATACTTGGCAGTAGCCATTATCTCCCTAAGGATTCCGGAGCAGACTACAGCTGGGGTATGGTTTTCCTGTTCCCGTTATCTCGCCGAATGGTGCACGACCTTATCGGGTATTTACGAGAAACTTCCGAGCGCTTTTTCCGAGCACTCTGAGGACGTTGTTATCTCTCGTACACATGAGGAAAAAATGGTGACCACATATAATCAGAATGGTTTTTCTTTTGACCACCAACCCTTAAAAAAACACTTAATTTGTATGGTTGATCCGGTTGATAGACAGACAGCATATACAGACACAGCCCCTATCATACATACATACATATCAAACAGACATACAGACATACAGACATGCATACATACATACATACATACATACATACATACATACATATAGTTCGGACACACACACACCCCCCCACACCCACACACTCTGTCGCCACTCATCAATCCTCTCCGTTCTCTCTCCTCTCGTCTCCCCCCCTCCTCTCTCTCTCTCTCTCTATCTCTCTCTCTCACCACACACAT
>JADBJO010032220.1:5000-15917 GCA_016801955.1 Conus betulinus | reverse complement strand
GTCTTGGGTAGTGTATGAACATTTCAAGAAGAAGAAGAAAAAAGAAAAAGATGAGGGAGGGAGGAAAAAAAGATTATGACAGCATCTCTCTCTCTCTCTCTCTCTCTCTCTCTCTCTCTCTCTCTCTCTCACACACACACACACACACACACACACACACACACACACACACACACACACACACACACACACACACACACACACACACACACACACACACACACACACACACACACACACACACACACACACACGTGTGCGCGCTTGCTTGCACGCACACACTCACGCACACATACACACATCATGATAATAATCGATATGACTATTGACGCTAGGACTTTATTGTTGCTAACTGAAATTGATTGTAGCATTGCTCGTTCTTGTCTTGCCTTGTAACCACATCATGTAACTTTTTTTTTTAAAAAAAAGTTGATATTACTGATGCATTGTAATTATCTAATTATCATCCTTAGCAGCTTGCTGTGTTATGTTAATATTTTACAAAAGGAATGTAACTCTCTCTCTCTCTCTCTCTCTCTCTCTCTCTCTCTCTCTCTCTCTCTCTCTCTCTCTCTCTCTCTCTCTCTCTCTCGATAGGAGGATCGCTTATTCTATGTCTGTGTGTGCTGATTTTTTTTTTTCTCGTCTTTGAAATTATTTCTTTATTTTTGTTTGTTGTTGCAATTGCTTTCTCTTTTTTTTCCCCTTTAAAGTCATATTCGCCTTAAATGTTAGTAGTTGAAACAACTCATCAATTTTTAATGCATTTGTGAAGATATGTGTGTTTGTTATAATTTTTGTAAGTCTTAGTCGCTAGTTATGCTTAGTAGTCGCTAGTCATGCTTAGTTAGTCCCTTAGTGGGGCAAGGGCCGGATGAAAAAAGCATGTGTTTGCTTATCTGTTACCCTTGGAAATAAAGATTATCATCATCATCATCATCATCTCTCTCTCTCTCTCTCTCTCTCTCTCTCTCTCTCTCTCTCTCTCTCTCTCTCTCTCTGAGCCTAATCTGCTGAGTACTATTTATGATAATTATGTTTTGTTATTACAAGCTTGTTCATATTTCCTGTTCGTGTATCTTGTATAATGTGTTCTTTTTATATCGTTTGTTGCCGTTGTTGTTTGAGAGGGCGTGGTGTAAAAAAAAAGCTATTAGCTTATCCCTTTTACCCTCAGTAAAAATATTCGTATTCTCTCTCTCTCTCTCTCTCTCTCTCTCTCTCTCTCTCTCTCTCTCTCTCTCTCTCTCTCTCTCTCTAAAGTTAACCGTCTAATACGATGTATGTATGTGTTCCTCGTGACGAAATTATGACCGGTCAGTATAGTTCCTAACAGAAGCAAAATGCTCCGTCCGCCCTGTTGATGATGCCTTTCGCAATTTGGGGGTGATGCGTTACGGGCCTTTCATGCCAGAAACGTTTCGTTTCTGGACTACCTGAGAAGAGAGAGAGAGAGAGAGAGAGAGAGAGAGAGAGAGAGAGAGAGAGAGGAGAGAGAGAGAGAGAGAGAGAGAGATTTTCTTGAGATCTTTACAGAGAGAGAGAGAGAAAGAGATGAGAGAGAGACAGAGTTTTGTATCTGAGAGAGAGAGAGAGAGAGAGAGAGAGACAAAGAGGAGAGAAAGCAAAGAATTGTGACTCTTTACAAAGAGGACAAAGCAAAGAATTGCCATCAATACAGGTTTTGTATCTGAATTGATGTACTGCTAATTCTGATACTCCATGTCTAAATTTTGCCATTATGCATTTAAAGTGTCTATCCATTTCTAAAGTTATGTAAGGTTTCAGATCATGAGAGTTGCTCAAAAGTTCTGTAAACACCAAACCTTTTATTATTGTGCATATGGTTTAACCATTTTGCCAAGAGAGAGAGAGAGAGAGAGAGAGAGAGAGAGAGAGAGAGAGAGAGAGAGAGAGAGAGAGAGACACGCAGGCAGATAGACAGACAGACAGAAGTGCAGAGATGCATGTATATTGTAGCGCATTATGATGCAGTCACATTTAGCGTAACATTTTCCCCCTCCAGTCGTAGTTTACATATGGATGCAAAACAACGGAGGAAAAAAAAAAACTGTGAAACCATTTGAGAGATATGGAGTTGTGTACCTCTACGTTGTGTACTTCGACTCGTAGAGTCTTCAGTGCAGTTACGTAAAGATCACAATTTCATCATCACTGCATGATGACGTAATGCATTTGAACGTAAATAGTGAGAGGGAAGGGGGGGGGGGAAGCGGAAAACGAGGTGGGGGGGAGGGAAGGGGGAAAGATGGGGACGGGGGAGGCTGTGATTTGGTTTAGTCTTTGATGTTGAGGCCATCTGGTGCTGTAGTACCGAGATGGTGGATGATCTGTTTCTCCATGTTTTCTCTTGAAGGAGTCACCAGTGCTGTTGCGCCAGACCACTGATATGGAGAAGAGGGTTATGCTGTGGGGATCGGTGTTGAAGTGTATACCCACGGGGGTTTGCTTTTTCAGGAGGATGCTGTCCCTGTGCTCCTTGCAGCGTTCTTCCAGTGTGCGGCATGTCTCGCCTATGTAGATGCGACCGCACAGGCTGCAGTGGACTACATTTACCAAATCACTGGTTTGACAGATGAAACTGCTCCTCATGGTGAAATGGTGTCCTGAGGGCCCTTTAAAGATGAGCGTGGTAGTGTTGAGGAAGGGACAGCAATTGTACTTTTGTCTGTCACAGCAGCCATCGTCCAGGGAGTAGTGGTTCGGGGAGGGGGTGTGTGTGTGTGTGTGTGGGGGGGGGGGGGGGGGGGGGGTGTCTGTGGGTCGGAATGGCGACTGAACCAGATGATCGCCCAGGTTTCGGACTCGTTTGAAGGCCATCAGAGGAGGTTCCTTGAATGTCTTGCCAACTTTGGGATCAGTCTGTAGGATAGAAAACTTCTTGAAAAGAATGGTCTTGATTTCCAGGTTGTGAGGATGGTATGTCAGAGTCACAAGGGTGCGATCATGGTGATCTGCCTTGGTCTTTGGTGTTCAGGCCTCCTCTCTGGAGGTGCGCTTGACCTGGTCCAGTGCCTGTTGGACCACAACAGTCCATCCTCTGTGGAGGTGCGCTTGACCTGGTCCAGTGCCTGTTGGACCACAACAGTCCATCCTCTGTGGAGGTGGCTTGGCCATAGACGTAGAGGAAAGGGACCGCCAACACTGACGTCACAGGGCTCATGTTTCGTTTGCGCTGCTCTCTTCGGTCAGGCGTACGCTTCTCTTCCGGTTTACTCACTTTCGCTATATGAGCAAGTCGCTGTTCAGATCATCGTCGAGGTATTTGCTAATACAAAGTCCATCAGGATGCCAGGAAAGAATTGTGCTGTAGTTGGATGCCCAGCCTGCCAATCTAGGCATAGAGGCCTATCATTTTTTTTCGAATCAAAAGACCAAGATATCCCGATTGGGAGCGAACACTTGTGCGGCAGTCAACAGAATGGACGTCGGGTTCAACATAGACAGAGCCTCGATATGTTCCAGGCATTTTGAAGAGGCATGCTTCAAAGAAAGTGAGTACATCCTCGTGTTCATTTTCACCCCCTCCCTCACCAAACCCTATCCTTCTGCCCACTATCATTCCGCAAAATATGATTTTTGCTCTAAAGGATGGAGTAGATTTTCTGGATAGATCTGCATGTTTATTGTTTTGAATTGATCATCAAATGGTCCATTCACATCCCTGATTGACTGATATTAATGATAGCACAGGCAGTTTTATACAAATATGGGAGAAGACATATAATATTTTTCCAGATGAGATCAATGACAACAATCGATGATCGTTTAATTTAAGCAGAGACGTGAAAGAAAGGGACCGCCAACACTGACGTCACTCACGCGGTTCGCCTATTGGCGATGTGCCGTCCCGAGGCTCGAGGTGCATGCTTCATTTCCGGTTTTCGATTTTCAAAATGGAAGACTTCGACATCGGCGGGCTTGTTTTGGTAAGATTTTTCAGTTTTATATTTATTTTTGATTGTTCCGCTGAAGACTGTTAATACTTAACTCAGTAAAGTTGTGGTATAAGATGAGTTAAATGTTCAATACAATAAAATATGTATGGCAAGGGCAAAATTCAAGTTGTAAACACTGCCACTGTGACTGGTGTGAACGGTGACAAAGAAACTGACTTCATGTTCATCTTCAAATCAAATGCCACGTCGTCTCCATAGACCTAAGTGACTCGGGTGTGCGCAAAAAAAAAAAAAAAAAAAAAAGTCCTACCTCCTTATTTGAAAGACAGCATTCATACCACACCCCTCCCCACCTAACTTACCTACCAGCTAGCCTTAAAAAAAAAAAAAATGCCTTAGCTTGTACTCAGTTGTAGATCTGTTAGGCCTTTATTTACGTCTTCATTTTTTTTTTTTAAAATTCCAATAGTGGCAATATGCATAGTGTTGCAGCCACTGTGAAGATACCATGTTCATTTGTGACGTGTGTGTGGGTGTGGGTGTACGTGTGTGTGTATGCTAAGTGCAATTGTGACGACTGAGAGGTCTAAATCATTGCATATCATTGTGATTTAAAGTAATCAAAAGGAAGTACAATTTCACTTTGAAGTATACTTGTGTGTTACAAGCTGATTATTATTTTTTTGGCAGCTTTTTAAATTCATCAACTCATTATCTCATGACTTTTGGTTTACAAAAGCAATATCATTGTATTACAATTTTTTTTGCCATCTTGTTCATCCACCACAAATTTGTTTTTTGTACATGGGTTTCACTTTTTTTGTAATCAAGAATAAAGACAGTTTATGAACAGTAGCATTGAAATGTTGCATTCATCATTTTTTTTTTCTTTTCTCAGAAAGAATGTGGTGAAATACCATGAACACTTGCTTTCCAATGATCTTTGGGAACATCATCCAGAGACAAACAAGCCAACTCCTGCAACTTCAGCTGGTAGCATTATCTTGGTAAGAAAAGCTGTCATTCTCACAACTGTTGTGGAAAATAAAGGATAGTATACCATGAGAATGCATGTAAATGTGAGGACTCTTGTTCACTGTTTTATATTTTATTGAAAGATGGCATTTATCCTTGGTTAATCTTGTGTTAGTATTAATTTATTTGAGCATTTACAAATACATTCACATTGACTGAATACATAAAAATGTGTAAATTAGCATGCTTTCTCAGTATACACATTTGTTATGAACTTGTTAGAAAACTTTTGTTATTATCACGCTGATAGCAGTGATATACTCTTTTTTTTTTTTTTTCAATCCCCATTGAACTGGCCCAATTCACCCCGTTAAAAGTTATGAAGGTGTCCTGAGTGGTTGAAATGAAGTTTGTGAATTGATTCAGATTTGCTGTGAATCATTGAACTGGAACTTTAATACTGTTGTCAGTGAGATGCCAGAAAAGCTGACCCATGGCAGGGTTTTTCAATGTGGTGGTTGCCACATTAGGACCACCCACCCCAACACACACACACATACCACCCCTCCTCCATCAAATATCCCCTCACTGCCATTTATTCTGGCTTCTACATAGATTTCCAGCCATCTTCAGTTGACCTGAAGTGTGGTCTTTACTCAGCTCTTTCAGATGTATACAGGTGAAGGACCCAGGTCCCATTTACACTTATACTAAGTTACAGCGTGCTCCTTGCGCACATAAAAGAACCAAAAATGAAAATGGGATTGGTTCAGGACCAGTGGGAAAAAAAAAAAAAAAAATCTGCATTGATGGGTGAACAAAACCACAATAACAGAGAAAAAAAGGAATATCTAGTTCAAACCATTCTTTGGTGTTGCATTGTCTTCATGGAAAACAGTGAATGCCTAATATCTCTTGTTTTGAAGCAATTTATACATAAGTAGAAAGCATCAATTACACTGGGAGTGAGACAGTGGTGGTTGTGCATGAGTGCATTATGTACTTGAGTTAACTATTTGAAGAATTATAACATAGTTGTACTTTGTAACTTTCAGTTGAACACTGACATTGTGGAGGAGGCCTGCAAATCAATGATGACAGATGATTGTATGCCAGAAGAAGTTCAAGATTTCTGCAAAAATGCAGACAGTGAGTAATAATTATTAAAAAAAAAAAAAAAAAATTCTCCAGTCTAAGTACATGTCATGTTCTTTCACATCTTAAAATTACACATTCTAAACCAGCTGTACATTTACATTATGTTCATTATTATATGATCTGGACTCTTATTAGTCTTAACACATCTGTTGAATCCCTTGAAAGTTGCTTGTGATCAGTGACAGTGCAAATTTAGCTTGTGCCGCATACACTGAAACAGTGAAATACTCTTGCATGCTCTTCTTTTCTATATATACACCCTTTTCTGTCTCTTGCGATGGCGACAGATTGTAGGAACTCATAACATAGAACATTTAGATTCATTGTCATTGTATACACTTGCTTGAGAAGTATGGAAAATTCACAGGTTGATTTTGCAATATGAACTAGTGGAATGTATTGGTCTTTATCAACAGTTTTGTGAAAAATATACTTGCAGTTATTTGTAAAAAGCATTTCATTGTCCAAACATGTTCAGGATAATTAATGTCTTTCAGTTATTAGGTTCATGTGTAGGAGTATAGTGTACTGTATAGTATGTACAGTTGCAACATCAATTCAAAGAGCAAGTGGTTTTCCATGTACACATTATTTGAATTTTAATTAGGGACATGTACAAACACACACAGATCTACCTGCTTCTGTTTTCGTGTGTTTGGTGTTACGTTTTCTTTCTTTTTTTCAGTTATGAAAACTTGGTACTTCATAAATCACAGCTTTCATGACTGGATGTATGTGTGTATGGGGAGCAGAAATATGAATACACATCAGATAATCATTGTGTATACATTAGACTGATTTAATGACATGCTGAACATACTTTGTTACAGTTAAATCTTCGTTTTAGCATGGCCTCGTGTCGGAATTCAACTTTCAAGGAAGAGAAACTTACAAATTATTGACTAAGAAACAAAAATAATACACAATATAACTCGACAAGGTAAATGGTTTTATTGACAGTTTAGAACTAACGTAATTGTTTTTTATTGACAGTTTAGAACTAATGGCATTTTACCCAAGTGATATCCAGCAGAGTGATATTCACTTCAGTGCGATGAATTGAGTGTCATCCACTTAAATTGAGATCAGCTACAGAGGACTTGTTTGAGGATCATGTAACATTGCTTATGTTCCTATGGGAGCAAAGTAGGATTATAATCAGTAGGATTATAATGATAATAGACAGGGCTGGAAATGGGCCATAGCATACAGTAGGATTATAATGATAATAGACAGGGCTGTGGTCCATGGCACTCAGTAGGATTATAATGATAATAGACAGGGCTGGAAATGGGCCATAGCATACAGTAGGATTATAATGATAATAGACAGGGCTGTGGTCCATGGCACTCAGTAGGATTATATGATGATAATAGACAGGGCTGGAAATGGGCCATAGCATACAGTAGGATTATAATGATAATAGACAGGGCTGTGGTCCATGGCTCTCAGTAGGATTATAATGATAATAGACAGGGCTGTGGTCCATGGCACTCAGTAGGATTATAATGATAATAGAGAGGGGCTGTGGTCCATGGCACTCAGTAGGATTATAATGGTAATAGACAGGGCTGTGGTCCATGGCACTCTCAGTAGGATTATAATGATAATAGACAGGGCTGTGGTCCATGGCACTCAGTAGGATTATAATGATAATAGAGAGGGCTGTGGTCCATGGCACTCAGTAGGATTATAATGATAATAGACAGGGCTGTGGTCCATGGCACTCAGTAGGATTATAATGATAATAGACAGGGCTGGAAATGGGCCATAGCATACAGTAGGATTATAATGATAATAGACAGGGCTGTGGTCCATGGCACTCAGTAGGATTATAATGATAATAGACAGGGCTGTGGTCCATGGCACTCAGTAGGATTATAATGATAATAGACAGGGCTGTGGTCCATGGCACTCAGTAGGATTATAATGATAATAGACAGGGCTGTGGTCCATGGCTCTCAGTAGGATTATAATGATAATAGACAGGGCTGTGGTCCATGGCACACAGTAGGATTATAATGATAATAGACAGGGCTGTGGTCCATGGCACTCAGTAGGATTATAATGATAATAGAGAGGGCTGTGGTCCATGGCACTCAGTAGGATTATAATGATAATAGACAGGGCTGTGGTCCATGGCACTCAGTAGGATTGTAATGATAATAGACAGGGCTGTGGTCCATGGCACTCAGTAGGATTATAATGATAATAGGGCTGGAAGTGGTCCAGTCTGGCTGATATCCACCTTGGATGAATATTTTCAGTGGAGAAAAAAAGATCAATTTCCGCTAAAGCAAAACAAAAAAAAAAAGATGAGAGGGGGAAAGATCCCTGAGAATTAATGGTCACTTGAGTGTGTTCATTCAGCATGATTCATCATTTTGGCACAGCAAACACTAGAAGTGACAATGGTCAATTATGGGGCAGTTGGCACAGCAACACTAGAAGTGACAATGGTCAATTATGGGGCAGTTGCTCATAATCAGAAGAGCCAGTTTAGAAGAATCCAGAGTGAAAAATGGTTTAAAGTGGGATTGGATTGAAGTAGTTGTGGAGGACAAGAGATTATGGAAGCATCTGGGAAAGATTACACGGCTGGGATATGCAGTGTGTGTGTGTGTGTGTGTGTGTGTGTGTGTGTGTGTGTGTGTGTGTGTGTGTGTGTGTGTGCGTGCTAGCAGGACATGAATGATAGGTCCAAAGGTGGTATGGGTTTGGAGGACCCCATGTAAAGAGACAACACCAGTAGGTGACAAGAAGTGTAGAGAGGAATAGTTACATTACCAAGAAAGCCCATTAATTATTTTGTTTGTTTACAGCCAGAAAAAAACAGGTGCGTGCATGTGTGTGTGTGTGTGTGTGTGTGTGTGTGTGAGAGAGAGAAAATCATACATGTCATTGTCAGTCTGTGTAAAACTCTCAAAATTATGCCCAGAATGCACTAGATTGCACAGATGTCTAATTGAGAAAAAAAAAAAAAAAAAATCAATTGGAGGGAGAGGGGAAGGTAGTAATCCCCCTCCCCGCTCTCCTGATCCCTCTTCGCCTCTTCATTGTCCCTTGTCAAGATTTAACCCGTATTTTCATTCTGAACTATTTGAAGCCCTTAGTAAAGTAAGAAGTCTAGCGACAATAGTGACATGTGCTGTATAGGAGTATGTCTCCAGTTCAACCAAAGTCTGCACTTAAACTGCAAGAAACATTTGTATCAGATAAAATCAATGATAAGAAATAATCTATGTTAAAAAAGATAAAAAAGGCAAAGGAGATTTTCATAACCATAGAGAAATGTAGGTGCAGTGACTGGAGTGAGAGATGGTGTTGCATGAAGCCATGAACATTCAGACCTGACTAGCATTGCAGCCTATAACTTCCACAGTCTGTGTATGCATGCACATGTGCTACCACTCTGGATTCAGTTCTCACAAGAGACTATGAGTACACATGCATGCTGACACACATGCACACACGCACACACATATGTATCTTGATCTTGCTTTCTTCTTTCATACTACTCTGAAATCTTGTCGTCTAGGTTTGTTACAAAATATTGCCTCTCTTCTGGGCCAGGTCAGAGTATGAATATGAATTTTGCTTCTAAAACAAGTTGAAATAATTTTACAAAATAGTTATCCAACCAAATACCTCTATTATAATTGGAACGTGGCCGTAATAATTAGATCCTTGTTAAAAACAAATTTGGGAGAGAGAAGGGAACTAACAGCCAGGGTGATGACCCTTGACATATATGGCCTGTCACTTGATTCATTGTAAGTTTCAGTTTCTGCACCTTCCCTGAAAAGCAGGAGGACATCCATGTGTTTACACAGAGAAATGTTTGGTCAAAATGGTTTCAGTCAGAAAATCACTTTCTCTGTCACATGTATGGCATGAAGTGTGACTTTTTCAAGTGCTGATGTGACAAGGTGTGAGTGGAAGCATGTGTCAGTTGAAGTGTTCATCCTGTCAGGCAACAGTTTCAAGTCCTGATCTACTGAGGTTTGAAAGAAACCGTGTGTCAGATCCAGATTGAAGCAGATAACTCTGAAGTGTGTCCATTGCAAGTCCTGATTTTATTACGTATTGTTATGAGCGCAAGCAAGTGTCTGTTTCAAATCCTCTTTCTGTGTTCCAGGTGCTGATTTTACTGATGAAGAGAAGTGTCAACAAGAACAGTCTCGTCTCAATTTAGAGAAACAGATCAGGGAGGCTGCTGATGGCAAGCAAAGGTAACAACATATCTGTTGACATGTGTTTAAAGGTTAATGCTAGACCTTCCATACCAAACAGAGAGAAAATGAGGGATGTAACTTGTTAGGCATTGTTCTGGTGTCACTTGTGCAAAACTGTGCTAGGTTTCTGGAATTGGTTCCAGTGTCAGATTTACAAGGAGTCTTCCAAAAGGTTGTCCTATATACTGCCGTTTTGAACCATTTGCTGCACAGATTTCTAGCTTATTTCTGATCAAAATTTGTATTTGGTGCTATGTGTGTGAACAGAACGGGAGGAATTGTACCATCAGCTGAATTTCAGGGCCAGGAGTGTTTTGTTCTTTCCCCAAATTCCCTCCCTTGGTTGGCATTCTACCTGAGAAGTAATGCAAAATACTGTGTAGAAACTACATTGCCCTGTGTTGTGTGTTTTAAGGCACATTTTGTATGACAGTACCAGTGCCATGATACTAGGATCTCTGATTGAGTGAGAGGTACTGTTGTGTCCACCGGGAGGCAAGGCTGTCTGAGTGTCTCCTGATGACTTGATGTGACTTGTTCCCTGTGCACTGTGCTGCCAGTGCTGCAGCAGAACCAACATGTGTGTGGCTGTGAATGGGGCAGCTGGAGGCTGTCTCCTGATGACTTGA